>JAGXOD010000124.1:0-238108 GCA_020368025.1 Brachyhypopomus occidentalis
TGATGTTATTAATAAGTTTTTTTAGAGACAAATTTAGGAAAACACACTTAAACAGAAAAAAAGCCCCTGGACCTCATAGGGTTAAACCACTGGATGGCCAAGTGGTGCTCTGAAAATCAAGTGGGCTATATCGACAATTATGAAACGATTCGAGGGCCTCTTAGAGCCTGCTCTCTTAGGTAGGGATGGTGCTGCCTTGCTTTCCTGCAGCATAGCCCATTGCCTGTTAGTTAGTCGGCAGAATAGTATTAGGAGCTGCTGACAATCCAGAGTCACGACCAGGCTGCAGCCAAACAGGCTAAACCGCCTGTCTGCTTGTCAAGGGCGTCACCTAGTTCCAACAGAATTGAGAATATATCTGTGCTAGATATAGTAGCTCCATTCAAATATAAAAAGGCCAAATTAAAAAACCCCATGGTACACCGACCAAACTCGAAACTTAAAACAAATAGCATGTAAATCAGAGCTGACTAATGGACCGTAAGTATTCCACTGTTCCTGGAAGGACAGTCTTATTGAGTACAAACTCGCTAACGCACGCTCAGCATACTTAGCCTCGTTGATTGAGAATAATAAAAAAAAATCCTATATTTCTAATTAAACTATTTCAAAAAATAAAAAATAATTAAGCAGGACCTCAAGATTCCAGGAAACTTAACTAGTCTGGAACTCTTTGATAATACAATAGAGAATATTAGGCTAAATATAAAACCTTTTATGGGTCATCTGGTTTGGTTGATGTTGAACAAAACTTTGCATTAGAAGAAATATTTGAAGCTTTTCATCCACTCTCAGAACCAGAATTGGAGAAAATAATTCCATAATTAAATTGTACTACTTGCAAATTATACTCAGTTCACTCAAAATTACTCAGAGATATTACCAGTTGTGACTGAACTTCTTCTAATGGTAGTTAACTCATCCATTACCAAAGACCACATGCCCAAATCCTGTAAAACAACTAGTTTACAGGACCAACCAGAAACCAAATCTTGATCCAACTGTACTATCTAGTTACAGTTACGTCCATATATATTTGGACACTGACACAAATTTTGTCTTTTTACCTGTTTACTGAAACATATTCAAGTTATAGTTATATAATGTACATAAAGACAAAGTCCAGACATTCAGCTTTCATTTGAGGGTATCCACATTAAAATTGGATGAAGGGTTTAGGAGTTTCAGCTCCTTAACATGTGCCACCCTGTTTTTAAAGGGACGAAATGTAATTGACTCAATTTCATGGTGTGGGCAATCCCTTCGTTATGTCGTTCTCAATTAAGCAGATAAAAGGCCTGGAGTTGATTTGATGGTGCTTGCATTTGGAAGGTTTTGCTGTGAAGAAAACATGCGCTCAAAGGAGCTCTCCATGCAAGTGAAACAAGCCATTGAAACAAGTTGCGCCCCTAGTGGTCCCGTCGACGGTACAAATCTGTTTTTCCGCATAAAAATAACTAATAATACCGAAAGTTCTTGAAACACAAGCCCATCACACTAAATGTATTTTTTAGAACTAGTATAACTACTGCATACCGATTTTCAGCCATCTACACGCAACTGTTCACGAGAATTCCTATTCTGAACACACCGTGTTTGTTACTGGTCTGCGTTGTGGTCTTTTTAAGTGATGAGTACGCTCAATTGGGTGAAGCCATTTATTCCTGCACATGGGTTGATAAAATTGCAGATGTCCTCCAGATCATTCCTCTTGCCCACTGCTTTGACAACCTTCTCTGAGTAGAACTCATTCAAAACTTCCTGTACCTCAGCAGCTGACCACCTGTCAATAGTCTTTGAGTGGAAGGTGAGAGCTAGGCCTGAGCTTGGGCAGTTCCTAATGAACATATGTGTGACCTCAGTGGATAGGTCATCATGCTGCGTACCCTGTTCCTTGAGACACTCTGAAGCAATATCAGCAGCACGATTAAGGCGTAGCCAGTAGTCATGAGGGTCTTCCTGAGACTTAGGGAGAGTTGTATAGAAGTCTTGAAGAGGAAGAGGTGAAAACTGCTTGCAAATAAAGTACTTTCTCAAAAGGCTGTATTTGGAATCTGGGCTACTTCTGATATCAACCCCACTAGACTTCACTCCCACTTTGACAACATATTTGGCTTTGCCTCTTAGATCTATGAGAATCTCTTCTCCTTGTTCCTCAGTAGCCAGGCCACCCTTCCTAATGAAGGTTTGCATGAGCTCAATCCATTCCTCAAGTGTGACCGTATCAGACGAGTCACCTCTGAACGTCGGAGGATCTTTCACTTTTCTCTGATTCACTACTTGAAGTTGAGATGAATTTGACACAGAATTCTGAGTTGGAATGTGACTGTCACTTTGTGCACTAGATGCAGATACTGCTGCCACTGGACCAGATCTACTCAGGTGTGTGAGAGGACTATCAGCTAGCTGTTGACCTATGTGTTGCACAATGCTACCCAACTGGCCAGTAATGTCATGTGTTGCATTGGGAGTAGATGTGCATGGAGCCTGGTCTGCAGAGGAACCATCATACTGTGTATGACGTATGCGTGTGTTGCTACTAACAGGACTGTCTGTTACCATCTCAACACCTCTACCTACAGTAGTGGTCATATCAGGGAAAGGAATAGGCACCCCAAGTAAGCCTCTACCCCGACCTACACTAACTGGGGTTTGGAAACCCTGAAAGCCACTAAGCTGTGAGTTATCCATTAGGATAAAAATAAAAAGATAGAAGAGAAAGAGCAAAGATAAAGGAAAGCAGAGAAATAGAGAACACTTATACACACTATTATACACTAAATTCTTTCACAATGCAAACATCCACATATTGCAACTACAATGACCCATAAATAAATTCAGCACTCCTATAGGATGACAACAGGCCCACCGGTCTGAAGAGGCGTTGATCGTCGACCAACTGAAGGTCCCGGGAATCACGGCACCAATGTTACTGGTCTGCGTTGTCGTCTTTTTAAGTAACGAGGACGCTCAATTGGGTGAAGCCATTTATTCCCTGCACATGGGTTGATAAAATTGCATTAAGTGTAGAATTAAATGTGGAGTCCGCCTACAGCAATGGAATTCCCGCTGCTGTGGATATGGATTTTAATAACTTTTCTCAGACCCACGATTATTTCACCTACCTACAGCAATGGAATTCTCTTCCCGCTGCAGAAATCCCACAATGCAAAACGGTATAGTCCACTTACAAAATAAAAGTTTCAACCCATTTATGCAGGATTTCTTTAATTAATATAACAGTTTCTTAACAATGTTACATTTACACCATGTGGTTTACACGTGCAACTTGACTCGCCCTTTAAATTGTCCTTTTAAAAAGTCTACGAAGTAAGATGACCATGTTTTGTCAGCTAAAATTAATTTACTACCAAAGCATCAGTATCACACTTTCAAACAGCGTATGGAATGTTGGTAAATACCTTTATTTGCTTGCTCACGACATAATCACTGCATAATCCTTTCCTTTGCTGAGAACAACACACAATTCTCAACCTATCAGCGACATCGCAGAGTCATTTTAAGTGATCTGCTCTCGAAGCTACATCTGTTTTCTTTTGAATTCTGTAGTTTTTATTGGTCTGGAGGGTGGTGGTGGTGGTTTTGAATGACAGCCTTTCCAACATCTGACTGGTGAGGTGTAAAGGGGAAAGGGAGGGGGCCTATCAAGTAACTGCAAAAGCAACAAGCTGACGCCTTCGAAGTGATTGATAGCTGTTCAGCCAATAGCTTATTCGAAGCTGAAAAGATTAACACCTCACTTGCCGTGATTCATGATTGCTTGTCTTTGGGAATGACATGCGCAACACAACAAGCCATTTCGGTAGTAAACATGTGTCGTTGAAATTCTGTAAACCCTTAAAATGGTGAGCACAAAAGAGTCAGAAGCAGTTGGGTGAAATGGTATAACAGAGTAAAATTTTCTTCAACTAAGTTCTGATAAGACTGAGGTGCTGATTCTTGGGCCTAAAGCTGCTAGAAGCAGCTGGGCTGATATTCCCCTTACCCTAGATGGGTTTTCAGCACACCCAAGTCTATCGCAAAAAGCTTAGGTGTCACTATTGATTCGGATCTTTCATTTGACACACATATATGCAATGTCACTAAGGCTGCCTTTTTCCATTTACGTAATATCGCCAAGCTGAGACACTTACTTTCATTAGCTGATGCAGAGAAGCTGGTCCATGCTTTCGTCTCGTCAAGATTGGACTACTGTAATGGTCTTCTAATTGGATGCTCTAAACAGTCCATAAAGAAGCTACAACTTGTACAAAATGCTGCAGCTAGAGTCCTAACTAAGGCTAGAAAATTCGATCATATTAGTCACACTCTCGCGGCATTACATTGGCTTCCGATTAAACATCGAATTGAATTTAAAATTCTTCTCTTAACCTATAAGGCGTTAAATGGTCTTGCCCCACAATATCTGAGTGAACTCATTGCTTACTACAACCCATCTCACCCTTTACGCTCCCAAAATGCTGGATTTCTCTTAGTTCCAAAAATTTGTAAGACTACAGCCGGAGGCAGAGCTTTCTCCTTTAAAGCCCCTCAATTATGGAATAGCCTTCCAGCTCCAATCCGAGATTCTGACACAGTTCCAATCTTTAAATCTAGACTTAAGACTCACCTATATAATCAAGCCTTCAGTTAAATATTCCCCTAGTAAGGTGCGGGGCTCAGGGGCCCCCAGACGTTGAGATTTCTGGTAATCTGAGATGTTGATGCTGTCATCCAGCTGTGTCATGGCATCACTCTAGTTGTGACTGACTTGACTGGAAAGCAATGTCTCAGTGAGCCCTCATGACTGTGGTCACCTCTGGACCCCTCCCTTTAGTTAAGGTGCTATAGATTAGCCTGCCGAAGCTACATGCTAATCACTGGCACATGAGCTATGTACATTTAAATGAATGGTCGTTAAACTGACATCCTCACACTCAGTCTGTATTGTCCATCTTTTTGCATGCTTCTACCCAAGACGACTGCATGCAAGCACCTACAAGCACCTGGGAGATGGTCTGGCTCGCCGGTGGATGTACTGATGCCGGGGTTGGATGTACCATTGTCGTAAGGGGACGTGTTGATGCTGGCTCCTACCTGAGGTGCACCATCTGCACCGAAGGGACTGTGACTACTTGGCCGGGGAACAAGAACTTTAAGCTATAACTGTAGAACCACCTCTTGTTCACAAATACGGACTGGTGCTAATGGGCCGCCCAATGGAGGATGGGTTCCCTTTTGAGTCTTGGTCCTCCCAAGGTTTCTTCCTATTCCCCGCCATCTTAGGGAGTTTTTCCTTGCCACTGTCGCCTTTGGCTTGCTCATTAGGGATCTGGACCCATACAATTTGTAAAGCTGCTTTGAGACAACATGTGTTGTAAAAATGGCTAGATGGCGGCGCGTGCACATGCTGCGGCTTCTCTCTCTCCCAGTAGTACAGCGTTTCTGTGTTTATTGTGCTGCAATTTGCAGTGTGTTTGTACGTCTTCGTCATGTCTAAACGTCTCTAACAACAAATTCAGCCGTGAGTTTCTGCTTGACGTCGGGAAATCTTTTTTTCCGAACATAAACGACAAACTCAAAGAGTAGCTACGAGGCTGCGGCCTGCTCAGGAAGCCGGCATCATGGCCGACCCCCACTCCTTCGTCTCGCCCAGAGTGGAAGCGCCACAAGCGGAGTGAAAGGAAGCAGAAGCGGGGTAAGCGCGGAGGTATCCGAGCTAGGCTAGCGGCTAGCCCGCACAAACCGGCCATTCCATCCATGGTTCTGGCTAATGTACGCTCTCTGGACAATAAAATGGACTACATACACCTACTGAGATCAACACAGAAAAATGTGAAAGACTGTTGTGTTTTTGTGTTTACGGAAACATGGCTAAATGACAACGTTCGGACCATGCTATCCAGCTCGAGCAGCTAACATGCTACCGAGCCGACAGAGTTTTCACTAAAGCGGGTAAGACTCAAGGGCGGTGGGCTCTGTGTTTACATCAAGGATGACTGGTGCCGCGATGCTGCTGTGGTTTATAGACACTGCTCACCTTTAGTGGAGTTTATGGTTATTAAAAGCCGACCATTCTATTTACCGAGGGAATTTACAGCTGTTATAATTGTCGCTGTTTATATACCTCCTGAGTTCCAGCATCAAGAATAGAAATGAGGCACTGAATGAACTGTAACCACACATCAGTGAGCAGCAGACAGCACACCCTGATGCTTTTTACTCTTAGCTGGGGATTTTAATCACGCAGATCCAAGAAGCGTCTTTCCAAAGACATACAAACAAATAGACTTTCCAACAAGAGGAAACAATACACTGGACCAAGTTTTCACTCCCTGAAGGGGGGCCTACAAAGCCGTTCCCCTCCCCCACATCGGCACCTCTGACCACATCAGTGTCATGCTAATGCCAGCATACAGACCTCTGGTTAAAGTCACCAAACCAGTCTGCAAGCAGGTACAAGTGTGGCCGGAAGGTTCTTCAGAAGCTCTTCAAGACTGTTTCATCAACACAGATTGGAACATGTTCAAGGAAGTTGCTACAGACATAAACAACACCACAGATCTCCAAGAGTACTCAGATACCGTCTGTTCATACATCACCAAGTGTATTGACGACGTCACTGACCTCAAGACCATCACTGTGAGGGCAAATCAAAAGCCATGGCTGACAGGGGATGTCTACAGGCTTCTGAGAGCCAGAAATGCTGCCTTCTCAGCAGGAGATCAGATGGGCCTGAGAACAGCCAGAAAAAAAAAACTGTCTCAGGGCATTAGAAAGGCCAAGAAGGAGCATTCCAGGAAGATAGCTCAACACTTCGAAAGCAGTAATGACGCACAAAAGTTGTGGCGGGGAATTCAATCCATCACAGACTATAAGCCGGCTCTGCAGACCTGTGACTACACCACCTAAATGCTAAATGAACTGAACAAATTTTTTGCTCGGTTTGAAGCAAATAACAACACACCAGCACGGAAATATTCCACCTCTCCTGGCGACCAGGCGCTGATGCTGACCACAGACACCGTGAGGCGATCATTCAGCAAGATCAACTCCCAGTAAAGCTCCTGGTCCCTGACAACATACCTGGCCGGGTGCTAAAAGACTGTGCAGAGGAACTAAATAAAAGCTGTCTTCACAGACATCTTCAACATCTCACTGAGTCAGGCTATTGTCCCCACCTGCTTTAAAGCCACCACCATCATCCCCGTCCCAAAGAAAGCATCACCATCCTGTCTGAATGACTACCGTCCAGTAGCACTCACCCCCATCATCATGAAGTGCTTCGAAAGACTAGTCATGCAACACATCAAGTCCGTCCTTCCTGCCAATCTGGATCCTTACCAGTTTGCATATTGTCCAAATCGTTCCACCGACGATGCCATCTCAACTGCCCTCCACACAGCTCTCACACATTTAGACACTAAGGACTCTTATGTTAGAATGCTATTCATTGATTTCAGCTCGGCATTCAACACTATCATTCCACAACAACTTATCCAGAAACTGGACAGTATTGGACTGAGCCTCCCAATGTGTAACTGGCTGTTAGACTTTCTGACTGGGAGACCACAGGCAGTACCATCGTTCTGAACACAGCGGCGCCCCAAGGATGTGTGCTGAGTCCCCTTCTATTCACTCTGCTGACACATGACTGCACACCATCATACAGCTCCAACTACTTCTTTAAGTTTGCGGATGATACAACTGTGGTGGGTCTCATCAACAACAACGACGAGACTAATTACAGAAGTGAGGTGAGCCGCCTGGCCTGGTGGTGTGGCCACAACAATTTATCTCTGAATGTGCAAAAGACAAAGGAGATAGTCGTGGACTTCAGGAAGCTGCCCTCCCAGCATGCTCCTCTGAACATCAATGGTACTGCTGTGGAGAGAGTGAGTAGCACCAAGTTCCTGGGTGTAGACATCTCAGAGGACCTATCCTGGAGTAAGAACACTGCATCATTAGCCAAGAAAGCCCACCAGCGCCTGTACTTTCTCCGCAAGCTGAGAAGAGCCAGAGCTCCGTCCCCCATCATGTGTACCTTCTACAGAGGAGCCATCGAGAGCATCATGACCAGCTGCATCACAGTGTGGTACGGCACCTGCACAGCATACTGTCGCAAGTCCCTCCAGCGCATCGTGAGAGCAGCTGAGAAGATCGTCGGCACCTCATTCCCTTCCTTACAAGACCTTCATGACTCCCGCCTCACTCGGAAAGCCCAAAACATAGTGGGTGATCCGACACACCCCATGTACAGCTACTTCAACCTACTGCCATCAGGGAGGAGACTACCAAGTCTACGAGCCAGAACCAGTAGACTGAGGGACAGCTTCGTTTACCAGGCAGTCAGGAGGATTAACTCTCTCCCTGCTCTGCCTCTTTTTCATCCTTAAAAAATAAAAACACATTTCAAATCAATGACAATAACACACAAGTACAACAAAGAACTCTGAACTGATAAAAAACTGGTTTTACACCCATCACTGTACAAGTCTATATGCTATTCAATTGCACTCCTGTTTATATTTGCACTTGATATTTTATTTATAATTCATTGCATACGTTCACTTTAATCTTAAATACATCAGATACCTCATACATTCACTTTGCACACACATCTATATCTATATAATTTACTGCTGCATATGCCACTTTACTTTAAATGTAAATGTCAGAGACCTGTTTTATTTTTATCATATATGTCTATATATATATATATACATATTTTTACATTTACGTTACTATAGTTTTTTTACTGTTTTTAGTAAATGTTAATTTAAGAGTAAATGTTTACAGCTGCACTATGGAGTCTGAGAGTAACGTAATTTCAATCCTGTGTATGTCCTGTACGTATCACAGATTTGACAATAAAGTTGACTTTGACTTTGACTTTGAAAAGCGCTATATAAATAAAATTGACTTGACTTGACTTAAAATTAATTTATTAAGCAAGTATGGATTAATCCAGAGATCTCAATTACATACACACAAGGCATCTGCAATAGAGAGCTAATCTCCCTTTTCGAATCCTCAGGTTTTATAATCATCTTCCATGTACATGACATGTGCACGTGGTGACCATGTGTTGATCACAGAATGCTAAAACGAATACGATTGGATAAACAGGACATAATCCACACATGATTTGACATGCACACGCTGGCCTCTCCCCTCGCACGTCTTTGCACGCCTGCGCTCCTGCTCGGACGTCGGGGGTCCATCCCGTGAGTGGATAAGAGCGAAGGCCATCCTAGGAACATTGGCTTCTCGAAAACACCCGAGGCGCCAGGAAGGCAAGGATAGCTACGTAGCCAAAGCATTCTTGATTCAGGCCTACTGCCCATAAGTACAAGAGTGACTGAAATTATACATTACTAATGTGATTTACGTGTATGTAAGGTAAAGAACACTCAGGAATGCTGAAGTACAGATATACTAAAGCATATCATAAGGGAAAATGTTAAATTTTCTCTCACACATGCTAAGCTAAACTAAACTAAGACAAACTCTCTTAGCAGAGCACACGACTCTGTTTGGTTAAACTGAAGCAGGCGTACATTATTTTGTTAGTGAATAATTTGATTGCATATACTTTTGGACATCATAGAGAAAGAAAATGTTTAATTTAGCTGGAGCTATGCCGAGTTGTTGGGGTAGAATGCTAAACCAGAAGTTAGCTAAGAATGGCTAAGAAGAACTACGAAGGACGCAGTTGCGTTTGTGAGTATGAATAAACAGTTGTGAATAAGAGAATGCATACTAAATATTAGAACATATTAGACGTATTAGACGTATTAGAACTTTTGTTTTAGTAAAAAAAAATGTTGCATGCTCTTGATGAATAGTGGCCATCGTCTTGGATAAGGGTGTGGCACATTTGGATAAAGGCGTGGCACTTTGGAGAGGCCTTGGACACCTAGTGGAAAATACTGTGGAGCTCTTCAGTACTTCCATGTATACACTCAATATCGTTTATTTTGTCAGACAACACCCTGTTGAATCAGAAAAAGCAGAGCATGACAGATTTTACATCACCAGTGTACATTTACACACTTTAAATCCCCAAAATCAAAACCGTTTTTTTTTTTACTTTTTTTTGTTTTAAAGGCTCTCACGGAGCCAAAATTATGGAAATATAAGCCTGGAAGTGAATCAATATGTTGGGCAATATTTTGCTACTTCTGTTTGAATCCTGAATTATCATTTTGCTATATGTACACCTTGAGATAACTAATGATAAAGTGTATTAGTACAAATTGTTTAGAAATTGGCTCAAAATGGCCACTACACAAAGGGGTTAAGCTGCAAAAACAGAAAAAACCCATCCGAGAAATTGCTACAATATTAGGAGTGGCAAAACGTACAGTTTGGTACATCCTGAGAAAGAAAGCAAGCACTGATGAACTCATCAATGCAAAAAGACCTGGGCGCCCATGGAAGACAACAGTGGTGGAAGTTCGCAGAATAATCTCCATGGTGAAGAGAAACCCCTTCACAACAGCCAACCAAGTGAACAACACTCTACAGGAGGTAGGTGTATCAATATCCAAATCTACCATAAAGAGAAGACTGCATGAAAGTAAATACAGAGGGTTCACTGCACAGTGCAAGCCACTCATAAGCCTCAAGAATAAAAAGGCTAGACTGGACTTTGCTAAAAAACATCTAAAAAAGCCAGCACAGTTCTGGAAGAACATTCTTTGGACAGATTAAACCAAGATCAACCTCTACAAGAATGATGGAAAGAGAAAAGTTATATACTGATAATGAGCTGACGCTGCTACCTGCTGACGCTGCTACCTGCTGACGCTGCTACCTGCTGACGCTGCTACCTGCTGACGCTGCTACCTGCTGACTGCTGCTACCTGCTGTTACGATTACGTTAACTTTACGATTATTTTCTAATTTGTGATTACTATTTCCCTACTGTTCCTAACTGTTGCCTTCCTAGACCACTTTCACAGGTAGTTTTTCCACAGTCGAGGCGAGAAACTGCTTGTTCCTGCCACAACGACAAACTGCAAACTGCTAAATTTCGCTAAAGCGTAAGTTTTTTGATTTTCTATGGCTGGTGCTGGTTTGTTTGCCTGTTCGAGTGTGGCATGTTTAGTTTAGCCCCTTTTCCCGCTGATAATGGTAATAATTTGTAATAGGAAAGTTACTTCCCTCGCGGCGAAAGGGGAAAGTTTAGAGCGCCGCGTCCACTCATTATTAAGGGATAGAGAGCAAGAGTCAGCTGTAGCTGTGGACGCGCCAGGGAGAGCTAGTGCCTCCGCGACCCGGTATTAGAGCCCTCACAGCGGGGCGCATGGGTGACGTCTCGGCGGCATAGTCGGAGAGCGAGGGCTGCAGCTAACGCTAACGCCAACGCTAGCCCACCAGAACACCACTCCCCAGTTCACGTGTCCAACAGGTTTGCCCCGCTCAGTGAAACAACCACTGAGGAACGAACTCTGGTCATAGGCGATTCTATCGTTCGGCACGTGAAAGTAGCTAATCCTTTAGGGGCTCCAGCGGTTACAGTCAGTTGTTTATCGGGAGCCAGAGCACCGGACATTAGTGGCAATCTTAAACTATTAGCTAAAACGAGATTTTCCAGGATAGTTATACATGTAGGGGCCAACGATATACGTCTGCGGCAGTCCCAAGTGATTAAAGCTAATATTAAAGAGGTGGTTAAACTGGCCCAGACGATGTCCGATGCAGTAATTTGCTCTGGTCCCATCCCAATGCAGCGTGGCGATGAGCAATACAGCAGGCTCACGGCGTTAAACCGTTGGATGTCCGAGTGGTGTAACGAAAATCATGTGGGCTATATTGATAACTATAGAATATTCGAGGGCAAGCCTGGTCTTTTAGGCAGGGATGGTGTACACCCCACTTGGGATGGCGCCGCCCTGCTTTCCTGCAGCATAGCCCATAGCCTGTTAATTAGTCGGCAGAGTAGTATTAGGAGCTGCTGACAATCCAGAGTCCCGACCAGGCCGCAGACAAACCGGCTTACCCGACTGTCTGCACGCTGCCAAAAGGCGTCACCAAGTTCCTATAGGATTGAGACTGTGTCTGTGCCCCGCGTTAAATTCAATCATAGGAAAATTAAAATAGTCCGTCCAAAGTTTTTAACTACTATTCAAACCTCGCATCCGATTATTAGTAGCAATATAACCGATCTGAAAATCGGATTACTCAATATTCGATCGCTCAATTCTAAAGCAGCTATTGTCAACGAGATTATAAAAGACCAGAAAATTTATATTTTATGTCTCACAGAAACCTGGATTCGATCTGGCGAATATTTAACTTTAAATGAGGCCACACCTGTGGGATACAGTTATATTCATAGACCAAGATTGTTAGGCAGAGGAGGAGGAATATCCATAATCTTCAGAAATTCTTTAGAAGTCCACCAGAAACACTATGATCTCTCCAATTCTTTTGAGATGCTATCTATTAATATAACTAATCCGGCTACAAACAATGACGCTCTCTCACTCACTAATGTGTACAGACCGCCAGGGCCCTACTCAGACTTTATAAACGATTTCAGTAATTTTGCAGCAAATTTAGCAGTATGTAATGACAAAATAATAATGGTAGGAGACTTTAACATACACTTTGAGAAGGCAGAGGATCCGCTGAAAAGGGCATTTAGTTCGATATTGAACTCTGTCGGTATTATTCAAAATGTCACGGGACCTACTCATTATCACAATCATACTTTAGATTTGATTTTGACGCTGGGTACCGACGTAGCTAATATAAATACATTTCCGCAAACCACAGCAATCTCCGATCACTATCTAATCTCATTCGAGCTACATCTTAACCTAAATACCTGCCAGTCTCCTCGGAATTGTTTAAAACGCTCGATAAATTCATCAACCGCCACACAGTTTACTGAAACCCTCCCAGATTTAATGACTTTAGCCGACTCGCCAACAGATCCAGAGGAGTTAGACAGTTTAACCGACTGCTTAGAGAATACTTGTAGATCAGCTCTAGATATAGTAGCTCCATTCAAACATAAAAATGTCAGACTTAAAAAGCTTGCCCCGTGGTACACCGACCAAACTCGTAATTTAAAACAAATAGCACGTAAATTAGAGTGGAACTGGCGCTCTACTAAGCTGGAAGTATTCCACTGTGCCTGGAAGGATAGCCTTATTGAATACAAAGGGGCACTTACTAAAGCACGGTCAACATACCTAACCTCACTGATCGAAAAAAATAAAAATAATCCTATATTTCTTTTCAGTACTATTTCTAAATTTACAAAAAATCAAACCAGCGCTGAACATCAGATTCCAGGGAACCTAACTAGTAATGTCTTTATGGATTTCTTTAATAATAAAATAGAGAATATTAGACTAAATATAAATCCTTTTATAGGTAATACATCTGGTTTGTCATCTGGATTGGCTGATATTGAACAAAATCTAGCACTAGAAGAAAAGCTTGAAGCTTTTCATCCACTCCCACAACTAGAATTGGAGAAAATAAATTCATCTTTAAATTCTACTACTTGCACATTAGACTCGATTCCCTCTAAATTACTCAAAGACCAGTTGTTATTGAACCTCTTTTTAAATATAGTTAACTCATCCATCACAATGGGTCACATGCCCAGATCCTGTAAACTAGCAGTCATTAAACCCCTGATCAAGAAACCAAATCTTGATCCTAATGTACTATCTAGCTACAGACCCATCTCGAACCTATCATTTATATCCAAGATCATAGAAAACCTGTGGCCAAACAGTTATGCTTATATCTGCACAGGAACCACATATTTGAAAAGTTCCAATCTGGATTTAGGCCCCACCACAGCACTGAAACAGCACTAGTTAAAGTAACAAATGATCTCCTTCTTGCCTCTGATCAAGGTTATGTATCTCTATTAGTGCTTCTCGATCTTAGTGCAGCCTTTGACTCAATAGATCACAAGATCCTGCTAGAAAGGTTAGAAAACTGGGTTGGAATCTCGGGTACAGCCCTTTCATGGTTTAATTCTTACTTAACCAATCGCTATCAGTTTGTAGAGCTCGATAATATTCCCTCCAAACACTCAGAAGTGAAATATGGAGTCCCGCAAGGCTCCATCCTAGGACCACTATTATTTACATTATATATGTTACCATTAGGAATAGTTATAAATAAACATGGTGTCAACTTTCACTGCTATGCAGATGACACCCAACTTTATATATCAGCCAAACCTGATGACAAATCCAGATTAGGAAAAATTGAGGCCTGCGTAAGTGATATTAAATGTTGGATGTCGCTTAATGGTGACAAAACGGAGGTTCTCCTTCGGGGCCCAAAGGCCACAAGACAGAAAATACCAGATCTAATGTTAAATCTTGCAGATTACCCCATTACTCCTGGCTCTGTAGCCAAACATCTCGGCGTCTTATAAGACTCTGACCTATCATTTGATAAATACATAGATAATACTACCAGGATAGCTTTTCTACATCTCTGTAACTTTGCCAAGTTAAGAAATGTATTATCCCAGCATGATGCAGAAAAACTAGTACACGCCTTTGTTAGCTCCAGATTAGATTATTGTAACTGTTACTTTTACTGTCAGGATGCTCAAATAGGAATATAAATAAACTTCAAGTAGTTCAAAATGCCGCAGCCAGAGTTCTAACTAGAACTAGGAAAATTGAACACATCAGCCCAGTCTTATCGTCCCTGCACTGGCTCCCAGTAAAATTCCGTATTGATTTTAAAATTATTCTATTGACTTATAAAGCACTGCATGGACTTGCTCCTGACTACCTCCTCTTATTATGAACCCCCGCGTCCACTACGATCCCAAGGTGCTGGCCTCTTATTAGTTCCATCAATTAATAAGGTAACAGCAGGGGTAAGAGCCTTTTCTTATAAGGCCCCCCAACTATGGAATAGTCTTCCAGAATGTGTCCGGGACTCTGGCACAGTCTCAATCTTTAAGTCTAGGTTGAAAACTTACTTGTTTGATCTAGCATTTGGTAATTAATGTGCCCCTTTAGATAAGGTAACAGATCCAGGTGTTCATGGGGGGTTTTTTCAAACTGGGGCGCTGGTGCTGGCAGTGGTCAAGTTTGTCGGTGTAGTGGATGGATGCCAGTGTCTCAGGATCCTCCCAAGTTTGTGTTACCTTCTGGTTCTGCCCTTTAGCTAGGCTGTAATAATTTAATTGCCGGAGTCGCTGCCACACTCCAGAAATGTTTAAATTTACTTTGTCTAACATATTCCATATAGAACTAATTGTCCCTCTTCTTCCCAATGGCTGCCCGAGAAATACCGGGACAAGGAAAGACGAGTCTTTCCCGTTACCCACCCCATACAAGCATCTAGGAGATGGTCTGGCTTGCCCGTGGGTGTGCCGATGCCGTGGTTGGATGTGCCATTATCGCAAGAGGACGCGCTTGCTCCCACCTGAGGCTCATCTACTCTGAAGGGACTGTGACTACTTGGCCTGGAAGTAGAATCATAACTACAGGATTATATCTGGACTATACATGAACTGTGAATGTGGACATTGCTAGCGGGCTGCCCAATGGAGGATGGGTTCCCTTTTGAGTCTTGGTCCTCCCAAGGTTTCTTCCTAAATTCCTGCCATCTTAGGGAGTTTTTCCTTGCCACTGTCGCCTTTGGCTTGCTCATTAGGGATCTGGAAATAATAATCTCCTTCTTGCCTCAGATCAAGGCTATGTATCTCTATTAGTGCTTCTCGATCTTAGTGTAGCTTTCAACACAATAGATCACAGGATCCTGCTTGAAAGGTTAGAACACGGGGTTTAATTCTTACTTAACCAATCGCTATCAGTTTGTAAAGCTGAATATTATTCCTTGAAATATGGAGTAAAATATGGAGTCCCACACGGCTCCATCTTAGGAGCACTATTATTTACATTATATATGCTACCATTAGGCATAGTTATACACAAACATGGTGTCAGCTTTCACTGCTATGCAGATGACACCCAACTTTACATGAGATCCTTTACATTCAATTCAATTCAATTCAATTTTATTTATATAGCGCTTTTTACAACACATGTTGTCACAAAGCAACTTTACAAATTGCATGGGTCCAGATCCCTAATGAGCAAGCCAAAGGCGACAGTGGCAAGGAAAAACTCCCTAAGATGGCAGGAATTTAGGAAGAAACCTTGGGAGGACCAAGACTCAAAAGGGAACCCATCCTCCATTGGGCGGCCCGCTAGCAATGTCCACATTCACAGGTCATGTATAGTCCAGATATATTCCAGGCCGAGTAGTCACAGTCCCTTCAGAGTAGATGAGCCTCAGGTGGGGGTTGGCATCAGCACGTCCTCTTGCGATAATGGCACATCCAACCACGGCATCGGCACATCCACTGGCAAGCCAGACCATCTCCTAGATGCTTGTATGGGGTGGGTAACGGGAAAGGCTCGTCTTTCCTTGTCCCGGTATTTCTCGGGCAGCCATTTGGAAGAAGAGGGGCAATTAGTTCTATATGGAATATGTTAGACAAAGTAAATGTAAACATTTCTGGAGTGTGGCAGCGACTCCGGCAATTAAATTATTACAGCCTAGCTAAAGGGCAGAACCAGAAGGTAACACAGACTTGGGAGCATCCTGAGACACTGGCATCCATCCACTACACCGTCGACAAACTTGAGTGACCGCGTGCAGTGATAGGATGACAGCACCAGCGCCCCAGTTTGCCAATGGATGAGATCCTTCCTGAGTTCCTTAAGGCTCTGGATGTTGTGGGACTGTCTTGGTTGACACGTCTTTGCAACATTGCGTGTACATTGGGGGCAGTGCCTCTGGATTGGCAAACTGGGGTGGTGGTTCCCCTTTTTAAGAAAGGGGACCGGAGAGAGTGCTCCAACTATCGGGTGATCACACTTCTCAGCCTCCCAGGTAAGGTCTATGCAGGGGTTCTGGAGAAGAGATTCCGTTAGATAGTCGAATCTCAGTTACAAGAGGAACAATGTGGGTTCCGTCCTGGTCGTGGAACACTGGACCAACTTTTCACCCTTGCGAGGGTCCTAGAGGGTGCATGGGAGTTTGCTCAACCAGTCCACATGTGCTTTGTGGATTTGGAAAAGGCATTCGACCGTGTCCCTCGGGGATTCCTCTGGGGGGTGCTCCGGGAACAGGGCCCGTTGCTACGGGCTATCCAGTCCCTGTACAAACGGAGCAGGAGTTTGGTTCGCATGGCTTCCGGTGGGAGTTGGACTCCGCCAAGGCTGCCCTTTGTCACCGATTTTGTTCATAACTTTTATGGACAGAATTTCTCGGCATAGCCAAGTGGTGGAGGGGGTTCGGTTTGGTGGCCTCAAGATTCCACGCCTCCTTTTTGCAGATGATGTGGTCCTGTTGGCATCATCAGGCCAAGACCTACAGCTCTCGCTGGATCAGTTTGCAGCTGGCCGGGATGAGAATCAGCACCTCTAAAACTGAGACTATGGTACTCAGTCGGACAAGGGTGGAGTGCCCTCTCTGGGTCGGGAGTGAGTCCCTGCCTCAAGTGGAGGAGTTTAAGTATCTCGGGTTGTTGTTCACGAGTGAGGGAAGGATGGAACGAGAGATTGACAGGCGGATCGGTGCTGCGGCTGCAATATTGCAGTCGCTGTCCCGACCATTGTGGTGAAGAGAGAGCTGAGCCAATCAGTCAATCTACATTCCGACTCTTACCTATGGTCACAAGCTTTGGGTAGTGACCGAAAGAATGAGATCGCGAATACAAGCGGCTGAAATGAGTTTTCTCCACAGGGTGTCTGGGCTCTCCCTTAGAGATAAGGTACGGAGCCCGGGTGGGGCTCGGAGTAGAGTCGCTGCTCCTCCACGTAGAGAGGAGCCAGTTGAGGTGGTTCGGGCATCTGGTTCGGATGCCACCTGGGCGCCTGCCTATGGAGGCGCTCTGGGCATGTCCAACTGGGATGAGGCCCCGGGGAGGACCCAGGACATGCTGGAGAGATTATATCTCTCGACTGTCCTGGGAACGCGTTGGTGTCCCCCCAAAAGAGCTGGAGGAGGTGGCTGGGTAGAGGGAAAGACAAGCCTTTCCTGTTATCCACCCTGGGCCTCCCACCTCCAGCCTAACCAGCTATGGTTGAAGGATCAACGCACTGCACTAGCCGCTCTCGCTACCCCGTATTCTCCCCTGCTACAGCTGCATCTCCACGACCCTGGACTATTACTGACTATCATGAAGTCTAGGACTCTTTAGAATAAGAATTATGTAGAGAACACATATATAAATACACACAAAGATGAGAACTATTCATCATTCCGATCACTTCTTGTTTACATATCTCTTTAATTTCTGTTGTCATGGTGACCGGCGTCGGCCAGAGGAGCATGGGCTCCCTGGACTCGGACACTTGTAAAGCTGCTTTGTGACAACAACCGTTGTAAAAAGAATTATATAAATAAATTTTGATTGAGGTCGATCAACTGAGGTCGATGATGGTATTGCTGGTCTGCCTCCTCTCCCGTCACGCATCTCAGTCATCAAATTTATAGGGTGGTGCCCCTCACCATATAGAGGGCACACACTCACAAAACCAACAAGACAAATACATGCAAAACATCACATATGGCTCCTACACTGAGCACATGTGACAGAGTCTAGCGATGCCATTGTAAAATTGAAATTGTAAAATAAAAATCCTTAGCTTTCAAAATTCAAATTATCTTCAATAGCTTGAAGCAGTAGGGCAATGCTGTGTATGCAAGGATCATGAAATGATGTACATATAATAGATATAATTCCATGTTTAATTTGAACCCATCCCTTCGTCTTTCACCTCATTTCAATGATATTCAATGTTTGTAATCTACATGCTCACTGCACCCACTTTCAGCTGTGTAAGTCAAAGTCAAATTTATTTATATAGCGCTTTTTACAACACATGTTGTCACAAAGCAGATTTACAAATTGTATGGGTCCAGATCCCTAATGAGCAAGCCAAAGGCGACAGTGGCAAGGAAAAACTCCCTAAGATGGCGGGGATATAGGAAGAAATATAAGTAAATAACTTCCCATATAGGAACGTTTAAGAGTATGCAAGCAAAGTGTTCATGATAGAGACAGGTACTGAAAAATGTTACTTTGATAAACCATTGATATCCTGTCTAGACTATAGACTATATAGTCTAGACTATTCTCCTTTCATTTTGTCAAAAAAGGGTCTCAATGTTTCACATCAATATTTCATTGGTACATACAAATTAGAAATTCTATTCAAGGCTTGGCAGGTTACCAAGAATTTTTCAGCTTTACATTTGTATATGCACTGTGCATCCTAAAATTTTCTGAAGCAATTTCAGAATCAGTTCTGAACACCACATTTTGAATTTTCAATTATACTTCTTTCAAACACAAACTTATGCACATACATGTCCCCACACACATGCGCACACACCTCTGTCCTAGATAGCATTTTTCATTTTCCTATTGTATACAATAAACAATAAATACAGAGTAAACAAATAGTACACTGTATTAGTTAAACATTCACAGGTGTGCACAAGCGCACACACACACACACACACACACACACAATTTAAGGCTTTGCCAGGAAAACGGTTCTACAGTACTGCTGTATTTCAGAGGAGATTTATGCATGCTACTAATAGGTCAGCCTGAAATATATATGCTACCTGAAGTGTGGCTGGGGAGTCTGCCAAGCAAAGATTGTTTGAACCAGCTATTTTTATGTGGAAATGGGGTTAGTTTCATGGTTTTTATAACCTACCTGGGTTTTTGCGTAAAGACAGATTAGACACTCAGTTGTATAGAATGTGGCAATTGGATGGACTGTGGTACATGGATGGAGTTATGCAGACAGAAGAAGATGCACATTCATTATTCTGAAGACACATGCATTGTGTTCCTGAACAGCCTCCATGCCAGCAAATGTATGGTCTTTCACAGCTGTTTTAAGCAGAACTAATTAGCCATGATGCTTGCATTCTATTTAACATATGCAGAACAGACCCGACTGAAACGCTTCCTGTTTCATGGAAAGATTTTCATTCATTCTTATACATCCTCCATGTCATTTTTCCACTGTGAATGTGTGTGTGTGCAAGCATGGCCTTGTTTGTGAACTCTGTAAGGTTGCAGAAGGAAAGACTTTCTAAGTGTATCTCTGGTTTTGTCTGTTAGTCATAGTCTGTCTGTGTATCAGCCATGTAACTACTAGAAATTTGAAAAATAAACATCCAAGCACCTAAAACTGAGTTCAGTGTTTATGATTTTGAACAATTACAGTAAGATACAAAGCTAAATGAACGGAGAACTCAAAGCCATTTGAGCAAATGAGCTCTGTATTGGATGTGTGTGTATGTATGTTTGTGAAAAGGGGAGATACAGAGAGATTAAGAGCCAATGCTGTCAGTCATTCTGCTTTGGCAAACTGTTAGTTTAAGAGTTGTTAGGAACTGATGATGATAGAATTATGATATTATGATGTAGTCCTTGTTTTCTGGAGTTTTTAAACCCCATGTATTGCATTGCTGTTTGTTCGTTACTGTAAGTTATCGTGTTCCAGTTACTTGTGTGTTCACTAGCCTGTTTATGGATTTCCCTACATATGTTTCCCCCGTGGTTACCCTCATGTCATGGTTTGCACTGCCCCAACCTGCCAGTCATATATGTTTTGTTTATTTAGCCATGTGCGTGTTCTGTCATTCTTAGTCCCTCCTCGTGTTTTGTAACGCTGTGCTCACCTGTCTCTAGTTTAGTTCCACGTTATTCTGTTTTTAACCCCTCGTTTTCAGTTCATTGTTGTTGGTCATTGCTTTCTATAGGCCTGGTTTGTGTTTAACCTGGCCTTTGTGTACGTTAGCACAGTTCATTTGTATTTAGCAATGTTACAATGTTTATTGTTAAAATCACTCCATCTGAAAATATTTTTTGCTGTCTTTCTTGTCACAGTATGGGAGGCTGCCCCTACCAGTCACCTCCATCACAGTGTAGGTACCATGCCAAACCAGCAGGTGGTAGTACCACTGGCATTACATCAAACAAGCTTGCTTCAACAGAAGAAATGGGAGTGTCTAAAGTACACAAAATTCAGGTGTTTAAATACCTTGATCAGCTCTGCTATCTCTCTCTCTGGTTTGACCTGCGCCGAGGTTAGACCTATTTAAGAGAGGCTCCGCCATCTGTCTCTGGTTTGATCTTCACCGAGGTTAGATCTATTTAAGAGAGTCTCCGCCATCTCTCTCTGGTTTTCCTTATTGAGAGCATGCAAACTCTGGTACGACTAACGGCAAAGAGCTGAAAGTCTTATTACTTAATTAACGAGCCCAAGTAACGGGCGTGTTAATTATCGTCAATTACCATCAGAAGTGGTAATTTCTCTGTCAACAGTGGTAGTTTCTGTCAGTAGTCAAAAGTGTAGCTTAATCATTAGCCTGACGGAGAAGATTTCCCGTTTAGAGGAGCGCATCCGGGCTCTAGAAAGTCCTAGAGAGTTAGCGTCTAGCGTAGCAGTCCTGGTTGCCACAGCCGTAGTTAGCGAGGCCCCAGCTCCGGCATTAGTGCCCTCGCAGCGGGGCGGAATGGGTGACGTCTCGGCGGCATAGCCATAGGGCTTAGCACCGTTCAGTTCAGGTTCATGTGTCGAACAGGTTTGCCCCACTCAGCAATACACCGGCTGAGAGCCCTGTTAAAAGAGCTCTGGTTATAGGATATTCACAGCTCCGACACGTGAATGTAGCTACCCATTTAGAGACACCAGCAGCCATAGTGAAATGCATCCCAGGGGCTAGAGCGCCTGACATCAGGGCTAATCTAAAGGTGCTGGCTAAACGTAAATACTCCAAGATAGTTATACACGCCGGCACCAATAATGTGGGGTTGAGACAATCAGAGATTACTAAAGATAACGTTAAAGAGGTATGTGAGTTAGCGGGGACAATGTCAGATGCTGTAATATGCTCTGGCCCCATTCCAGTTCGGAGTGGTGCTGAAACTTACAGCAGGTTATGAGCGCTACACTGCTGGATGTCTAAATGGTGCTCAGAAAACAAAGTGGGTTATATAGATAACGGGACACGTTTTGTGGGCAGGCCTTGCCTTTTGAAGCGGGACAGCATTCACCCTTCTTGGGAGGGTGCTGCTCTCATATCTAGTAGTATATCCGCTAGGCTTAATAGTGGTAGTGTTGGAGTAGTTAATGGGGAATGACAAACCAGAGCTGAGGCCAGGTAGCAGACACACAGGCTAAACCGACTGTCTGTGAGCTGTGAGGAGACGTCACCTAGGTCACAATGGATTGAAGCTGTGTCTGTTCCTCGAGTATCAAAAAACAGTTCTCGTAAAATTTGTAGACAAAATTTGATAGATGTTATATTCAATAACGCTGCCACTGAGAATCATTTAAATCATGTAAATCTGAAATTAGGATTGCTAAATATAGGATCCCTGTCATCTATATCACTGCTTGTTAATTAAATGATTCCCGATCATAATCTAAGCATGCTTTGCTTGACTGAAACCTGGACTCGGCCAGATGACTATATGGCCCTAAACGAAGTGTCTCCCTCCGGCTATAGATACGTTCATAACCCCCGTCCAAATGGTCGCGGAGATGGTGTTGCCACACTACATGACTCCGATATAGGCGTCTCTCAAAAATCAGGCTTCAAATTTAATTTATTTGAAAATCTCATTCTCACTGTGTCAAATTTATGTTTATGTTAATTACTATTTACCGCCCCCCCTGCAGGAGTTTTTGCAGGAGTTTTCAGACCTCCTGTCTCTTATAGTGATATCTGCTGATAAGGTGATTATAGTTGGCGATTTTAACATCCACTTTGAGAATCTGCATGACTCTTTTAAAATAAACTTTCAAGCAATTCTTGATTCAATGGGTATCACTCAGAATGTGTTGGGTCCTACGCATAATTGTAGACACACATTAGACTTGGTATTATTGTTTGGAATCGATATATCCAGTTTAGCAGTACATCCTCAGAGTGA
This sequence comes from Brachyhypopomus occidentalis, assembly GCA_020368025.1. NCBI lineage: Eukaryota > Metazoa > Chordata > Actinopteri > Gymnotiformes > Hypopomidae > Brachyhypopomus > Brachyhypopomus occidentalis. The sequence goes on from JAGXOD010000124.1 coordinate 22,985, forward strand.
TGTCGTTTCTGACCACAGCCTCATAACGTACAAGCGTCGGTATTCATCGGCAGCCCCGTTACCAAACCAAACAAATTATTACATCTAGTACTATATCGGCGCTCATTGATTCTTTACCGGATCTGACAAACAGGGATCCACCTGTAGCTCCGGAAGAGCTAGAGCGTATTACCGAGCATGTTGAGTTTTCTCTCCATACAGCTTTAGATAAGGTTGTGCCACTGTGATATAAGAGAGTAAATGAGAGAAAGATAGCGCCTTGGTACAATGAGCACATCCATAGTCTCAAACGAGCCGCACGAATCCTGGAGCGAAAATGGCGAAATTGTAAGATAGAAGTATATAGATTATCATGGAAAAGCAGCCTTATTGAATATAAGCATGCCCTCCATATGGCAAAATCCTCATACTTATCGGCTTTAATAGAAAAGCATAAAAACAATCCAAGTCTCCTATTTAAAACTGTATCTAGCCTAACTAGAAATCATGACGAAACTGAATCCCAAATCCCACAGGGGTGCAGCAGTAACAGTTTTATGAAGTTCTTTATTGATAAAATGGGAAAAATTTGCCATGCTATCTCAGACCCTGTCAACCTGCAAATGCACTCTGACAGCTGTCTAGTCAGCCCTGGTGCTTGTTTGGAGTTCTTTTCCCCAATTGGTCATGAGGAGCTTATTTCATTGTAAAATCTGCCAAACCCTCAACATGTATTCTAGATGTCGTACCGTCTCATCTACTCAAAGAATTACTGCACAGTAATGTAGAACCCTTCTTTCTTGAATTTCTTTAACTAAATTCTGATAAGACTGAGGTGCTGATTCTTGGGCCTAAAGCTGCTAGAAGCAGCTGGGCTGATATTCCCCTTACCCTAGATGGGTTTTCAGTAACACCTAAGTCTACCGCAAAAAGCTTAGGTGTCACTATTGATTCGGATCTTTCATTTGACACACATATATGCAATGTCACTAAGGCTGCCTTTTTCCATTTACGTAATATCGCCAAGCTGAGACACTTACTTTCATTAGCTGATGCAGAGAAGCTGGTCCATGCTTTTGCCTCGTCAAGATTGGACTACTGTAATGGTCTTCTAATTGGATGCTCTAAACAGTCCATAAAGAAGCTACAACTTGTACAAAATGCTGCAGCTAGAGTCCTAACTAAGGCTAGAAAATTCGATCATATTAGTCCTACTCTCTCGGCATTACACTGGCTTCCTGTTAAATATCGGAATTATTTTTAAATTCTTCTGCTGACCTATAAGGCAGTAAACGGTCTTGCTCCACAATATCTGAGTGAACTCATTGCATACTATAACCCATCTCGCCTTCTGCGCTCCCAAAATGCTGTATTTCTCTTAGTTCCGAAAATTAGTAAGACTACAGCCGGAGGCAGAGCTTTCTCCTTTAAAGCCCCTCAGTTATGGAATAGCCTTCCAGCTCAAATCCGAGATTCTGACACAGTTCCAATCTTTAAATCTAGACTCAAGACTCACCTATTTAATCAAACTTTCAGTTAATATTCCGCTAGTAAGGTGTGGGGCTCAGGGACGCCCCGACGTTGAGATTTCTGGTAATCTGAGATGTAGATGCTGTCATCCAGCTGTGTCATGGCATCACTAGTTGTGACTGACTTAACTGGAAAGCAATGTCTCAGTGAGCCCTCATGACTGTGGTCACCTCTGGACCCCTCCCTTTAGTTATGCTGCTATAGATTAGCCTGCCGGAGCTACATGCCAATCACTGGCACATGAGCTATGTACATTTAAATCAATGGTGGTTAAATTGACATCCAGACACTCAGTCTGTATTGTCCATCTTTCTGCATGCCCAAGACGACTGCATGCAAGCACATACAAGCACCTGGGAGATGGTCTGGCTCGCCGGTGGATGTACTGATGCCGGGGTTGGATGTACCATTGCCGTAAGGGGACGTGCTGATGCTGGCTCCTACCTGAGGCTCACCATTTGCACCGAAGGGACTGTGACTACTTGGCTGGGGAACAAGAACTTTAAACTATAACTGTAGAACCACCTTTTGTCCACAAATACGGACTGGTGCTAACGGGCCGCCCAATGGAGGGTGGGTTCCCTTTTGAGTCTTGGTCCTTCCAAGGTTTCTTCCTATTTCCCCGCCATCTTAGGGAGTTTTTCCTTGCCACTGTCGCCTTTGGCTTACTCATTAGGGATCTGGACTCATACAATTTGTAAAGCTGCTTTGAGACAACATGTGTTGAAAAAGCGCTATATAAATAAAATTGACGACTTGACTTGGTTATTATATCCTTCATTTGGATTGGGTCACGGGTTTTTGGTTTGCACACGTTATACATTAAACCCTTCTTTTTCCCTGAGACTTGGCTTGATCGCTTCCTTTTTGTTCGCGCTCCCTGCCCGTCACATTGATATTATTTAGAAATCTAAAATTCTGATATCATTCACACATACTCAGCAGCACATTTGTGGTGCTAATGTCTTCAGCTCAGTAGATCAATTGTTACCAACCTATAAATACTTTGGAAAGTAGTATGTTTACTTGCAATTGCTGCAGTATTTTCTTTAATTTCTTTAATTTGCACAGACTGAAGCCTTCACAAACATGCTCTTTTACATCCATAATTAACTTACGTTTTTCTATGTAATGCTTATGAGCTGCTATTTTACATTGAAGCCTTTAAGGATTTTGCCTATAGAATCAATTAATATTGGTTTTCAAGCAAGAATATACCTGTTGTTTGCTTTTGAGTAGAAGACTACAGAACACCTGCTCAGGACTCTGAGACTCCACATGGAGTCCCTATTACAGTCATTTGTTCTCTTCCTGCACAAAACAGGAAAATGCTAAATCCTCCTTTCCACCTTTTTGACACTTTCAGTCTATGCTACTATCATAAACTGACTTTAGAGAAACCACTATCATTATTGATATACAATTTCCAATGTAATAATAACTGTCTTTGTCATCACTGTCATCATAAGCTTTAGTACTAATATTTAAAACACGAATCATGGAAAATGTTTTTCATTCACAAATCTTATGCGCCAACACATTTAAATCAAGGTAAAATACAACCATCAAAAGGTGAACTGTAAAAAAAATGATTTATTCACTTAGATATGGACATATGGTCATAATTTGTGTTAGACACTGACTTTATTAATTATGCTTTTCTTTGTCTGTTTAGATCTGCCGTTGGTTGGATATATTTAACTGCAAAACACAACCTATCAGTGATTACTGATATTTGTAATACACCCAGCAGCAGTGCTGTGCTTAATAAACCTGTATCAGCTCAACACTCACAACCATGACAGGACAATGTAAATGTTGCTGTCCTGCAGTGAGAGTGGTTTCCTATGCTTAATAAATTACCAATGATAAGTGTCATGGGTGCATGCATAACTGTGCATGTAATGAGATGAGCTACATTTATAAAATGCACTTTTAAAATGTATGTGTACTTATTAAAGTTGCTACTGTGTAGGTACAAGGTATATGTTTCTAATAAAGTGCTGATTGATTGTATATGCAAGCACAGAATTATCATGTAATAACTTAGGCTCTAAATATTTTCCTAGGAATTGCCCAATTTTAACAGAATGGCAGATTGCATGGCTAAGATTGCTTATTTCTCAGTGACTACCCTATTTCTCTATTTTCCTCCCCTCATTAGAGAAGTGCTCTGTGCCCCTAATTGTGACAGTGCAGTGTTTGGACGTGTACACTGGTGCAGCGTGCGTGATAAGGGCAAAGGGTAAATAAATGAAACAGGAATGAAAACAGCAATCTATCTGGCTGCGCGTCTGTCTGGTGATAAGTCTTCTGCTCTGCATATCCTTCATGCTGGCTCTGACCCCAGTCGAGCGGAAACGTGAAGCTGCAGGGTCCTTGATAAGCACTGTGCTGTGCTGCCTAAGCATGAAGGAGCCAGCAGGGACAAAGCTTTATCTCACCCGCTCGCCCCTGCCCTGTTCTGTCCCATTCTTCCCCGTCATGAACAAGATCCTCCTGGGTTTCTGGAAGCCAGACAGAGTGTGGGGTCCCCAGGTGGTAAATGACGCCAGTTCCTCCGTGACGCACCACAACTATGCCTCTCTGTGGCCTCTGGCGGCTTGGCCAAGAGGCAAGCAGAGAGAGAGAGAGAGAGAGAGAGAGAGAGAGAGAGAGAGAGAGAGAGAGAGAGAGAAACACAGAACAATGGGAAAAACACATCCCTGCTGTCTAGTGTGTTGGTCAACACGCTGTGTTGGCCTTGTTTTTCAGTGCAAATCTTGACTCATGCAGAAGAGATGACTGGATATATGCAAGTTACAATGGAAAGCATTCCTGTTTTAGTGATGTATGGATTCATTAGATGTGGGGGGAAAAGCCTTGAATCAGAGTGTGGTGATCTGGGAGCAAGGGAGCAAGACCTACATTACTGTTCTCCAGTAGGACACATAAAGGTTAGTTAGTACTCACTGCTGTGTTGCATGGCACATTAATAAAGCCTACAATGCCTTCACCAGGGTGTGGACATAGGTCCCACTTTAAGGCCCAGTCCAAGCCTCTGAGCTGTGGACTGTGATGCTTAGAGAATGTAAACATACGTTCTGTTGTATACTGCTCATGTGTGGAAAATTTCAGGTTTATGAGCATAAATTTGATAAAGCTGTCTTAGTATGTACTGCCCTTGTATGTATATGTGCGTTTAGGCTTCAGTAGAACATCCGGATGTAATTTATTGCACAGTGAGAGCACTCAGAGAGAAGAGTTTGCACTGCATTTGTAATGTCATTCAATATTAGACCTTCACCCTCTGCTAAACTGCTTTTTCCCTTAACCAATCACCATGGCAACAACATGGCACACATGAAATCAATTTACATCCTCAGAAACCTTGCTGCATGTACAAGAGCTTTTGGCATTGAGTTGAAAAGGGTGACTGCAGTTTCTAGTGTCAGAGCTCCAGCTGGCATGAAGACTGATTCAGGTGGGAGATCCAGGTTTACTTGCAGAGTGTTATGACACTCATGTACATAACATGTTATAATACAATAGTTCATTTTAATTTTTAGGCTGCTAGAGCAATGGACCGTAGGTAGCAAATAGCCACAATGTGATTCATTAATTAAAACCAAAATCCACATTCACCTGTCATCTGTCTTTTGTTTCGTCATTGTTATGCATTACACATGTCTTGTGTTTGTATTAGAGTATTTAAGTGTGTGTGTGTCTACATCTTTGCTAGTTCTTGTTTGATATCATATGTGAATCGCCAGTATATTATGTTTCCACTAGCGCTAATTGCTAGTTTTGATAATGAACTATTCATTTTCATTTGAGGGACATGTCTCAGTTTTTGCCTCACCCTCTCTGCTACGTGGTAGATGTTTTCAAAGTTTTTTATTAACTAATGAACCCATAGCAAGGAAATACAAAACCATGAAGTATAGCAAAATAAAGACAATTCAATTCAATTCAATTTTATTTATAAAGCGCTTTTTACAACACATGTTGTCACAAAGCAGCTTTACAAATTGCGTGGGTCCAGATCCCTAATGAGCAAGCCAAAGGCGACAGTGGCAAGGAAAAACTCCCTAAGATGGCAGGAATTTAGGAAGAAACCTTGGGAGGACCAAGACTCAAAAGGGAACCCATCCTCCATTGGGCGGCCCATGAGACATGAGACAAGAAACTATGGAAACATAGACTCTTGGGAGGGGAATGTGTGACAGCAAAAAAAAAACTAATAAACAATGCCAACATTGTCAATAATTCTGTTTCAGTCAATATTGGATTTGCAATATTGATAAAGCACTGATTAGGACCAGGTGTGATAAATGAGGATGAGAATAAACTTTGTAGGAAGGTAAAATCATGAGGAGAAAGTTAATTGAACTCTTCTTCTGGAGGATCTATATTTAAGCAAAGATTAGCTCTGTGAAAGATCGGGCTCATCCTGCCTCTCAAGTTTCTTGTCAGCCTCTCCCATTTACCCAAACGCAACTGCAATATGTGTCCCTGATTGTCAGCAGACCACACAAATGTCAGCATCTCTGTGGGAGTCAGCATAGCCAATTTGACACCCCATGACCACATGCCATGACAACACTGTGTGTGATTGAAGGTGCAAGAGGGAGACACACATGGCAATGGGCTGGTACAAAATGACCTGCAGGCTGACAGGTACTTCTGAGACAGTGCCCTGAACCTATGCACTTCTATCCTATAACATACATACACGCACACTGTTATAAAAGTCTTAAAGGTATTTTTCTTCAAACCTACCATGGTAGCATCCATGTTGAAGGTTGGTTATGTACATACATGCTATGCTGCACATTTGTAAATGCGATTAACGTGACGTTGATGTTTTATTAGATATGATTTAACTGTTCTTATTTATCAAGACCCATGTAGAGCAAATGTTTAAGAAAAACAAAACATTATATATATACATATGTATGTATATATATTATATATTATCAAATTATTATATATATATATATATATATAGTATACACAAACACTTCTCTTGGGTGACCCAGATCTGTGTTTTCATGGAACAGTAGCCATGATTGCCCAATCATAAATTCTTTCCTCTGTAGGTTACCAATGCCCAGCTATTTTCTGTACAACTTTTGGCATTTATCATTTCCAGAACACAGAAACCTATTTTCCACACGTGACTGTGATACGTGGTGGGACCAGCCTTCCTATTATGTGGCCGCATATGGAGTAAAAAATCATAAATTAAATGATTCTTTGGACAGAAGAAGCTTTGTGGTAGAAAGCTATTAGTGCACATGTTGTGTGGGTGTCTGATAAATAAGTGCTAGATTATTCCAGTCAGAGCTGAATGAATAATGCAGAATTGTTCTGTACTGATGTCATTTCCAGTGTCATTTACAATGTGTTCCCAGAGAAAGACCTTTTGTTTTCCTGTGTTTAGTTTCAGACTACAGCATATTGTGGAGGCTTGAAACAAATTCCAGTTTTGATATCATCAGAGGTTTCTTGCTATTTGAATTAAAACTATGCATAAGGCAATAAAGGTATACTAGTCCACTCCTACTCACTTTTCAAAAAACTGTCCTAACAATGTAGATTTTTGTTAATATTTCCTGTGTAGGAATTATATGTATACCAAAAAATCCCAAGATAAATAACAAGTAAAGCTGACAACATAACAATTATGTGAAGTGGCAATAAACAATCCCCTAACTTCCACACTACTATGCTCAGTGCAATATCATATGTATCTATTTTAATATATTAAAATTTTAGCAATATTCTATTTTTATGTATTAAATATAATTCTTTACCGTATGTATATACGTTAGATAATTTTTTTTTAATTGTTATATTCCTATTTATAATTCATATATCGTATGTTATATCTCTGCAAATTGTGGAACTCGCACCCAAGTTTTCACTCTGGTGATGTGACAATAAATCTGATTTGATTTGGTTACATCAAGCTAAAACTTTAAATGCAGCATCATAGGGTCAAATAGTATCTGGACACTTAGTGACTTTTGAGAAAAATACTTTTGAGATGCTGTCTATTAATATAACTAATCCGGCTACGGAGGATCCGCTGAAAAGGGCCTTTACTTCAATATTGAACTCTGTCGGCATTACACAAAATGTCACGGGACCTACTCATTATTGCAATCATACCCTAGATTTAATTTTGATGCTGGGTATTGATGTAGATAACATAATATTCTATCGCAAACCGCAGCAATCCCCCACCACTATCTGGACTCACTATCTGGACTCTTTGCCACTGCAACAGTTTATCAAAACCCTCCCAGACTTAACTACTCTAGCCTACTCACCATCAGACCCAGAGGACTTAGATAATCTAACCAACTACTTGAGAATACCTGCAGATCAGCTCTAGATATAGTAGTTCCATTCAAATATAAAATGGCCAGATTAAAAAAGGTCACCCTTTGGTACACCGACCAAACTCGAAACTTAAAACAAATAGCACGTTAATTAGAGCAGAAATGGCGATCAACTAAGCTGGAAGTATTCCACTGTGCCTGGAAAAATAGCCTTGTTGAGTACTCACTAAAGCATGCTCAGAATAGTTAGCCTCGTTGATTTAGAATAATAAAAATAATCCTAGATTTATTTTTAGTATTATTTCTAAACTTACAAAAAATCTAAATTCCAGGGAATGTAACTATAAATGTCTTTATGGATATATTTGATAATAAAATAGAGAATATTAGACTAAATATAAAACCATTTATAGGTAATCCATCTTGTCTGTCATCTGGTTTGGTTGATATTGAACAAAATTTGCATTAGAAGAAATTCTTGAAGCTTTTCATCCACTACCACCACCAGAATTGGAGAAAATAATGTCATTGTTAAATTGTACTGCTTGTACATTAGTCTCAGTTCCCTCAAAATTACTCAAAGAGGTTTTGCCAGTTGTGTCTGAACCTCTTCTAATGGTAGTTAACTCATCCATTACCATAGGTCACATGCCCAAATCTTGTAAACTAGCAGTCATTAAACCTCTGATCAAGAAACAAAATTTGATCTGACTGTACCATCTAGTTATAGACGCATTTGGAACCTATCATTTATATCCAAGATCATAGAAAAAGCTGTGGCCCAACAATTATGCTTATATCTGCATAGTAATCATATATTTGATAAGTTCCAAACTGGATTTAGGCCCAGAACAGTACTGAAACAGCCTCGTTCTTACTTCACTTCAAATCAAGGTTATGTATCTCTATTAGTGCTTCTCGATCTTAGTGCAGCTTTCGACACAATAGATCACAGGATCATGCTAGAAAGGTTTGAAAACTGGTTTGGAATCTCAGGTACAGCCCTTACATGGTTTAATTTTGACTTAACCATGTATCAGTTTGTAGAGCTCAATAATATTCCATCCATGCACAAAAGAAAAACTGAGTTCCGCAAGGCTCCATCTTAGGGCCACTATTATTTGCATTATATATGCTACCACATACCAGATCTAATGCTAAGACTACCCCATTATACCTGGCTCGATAGCTAAAAATCTCGGCATACTAGGATAGGTTTTGACATCTCCATAACATTGGCAAGCTAAGAAATGCATTATCCCAGCATGATGCAGAAAAATTAGTACACACCTTTGTACAACAACTGTAACTCATTAGTGTCAGGATGCTCAAATAGGAATCTAAATAAACTTCAAGTAGTTCAAAATGCCGCAGCCAGAGTTCTAACTAGAGCTAGAAAATTTGATCATATCATGCCAGTCTTGTCAGCCCTGCATTGCCTCCCAGTTAAACTATGTGTTGATTTTAAAAGTATTTTACTGACCTATAAAGCACTGCACGGGCTTGCTCCTGAGTACCTCCAAGAGCTTATCTCCTATTATGAACCCCCACGTTCACTAAGATAACAGGGTGCTGGCCTCTAGTTCCAACAATTAATAAGGTAACAGCAGGTGGGAAGAGCCTTTTCTTATAAGGCCCCCCAACTATGGAATAACCTTCCAGAATGTGTCCGGGACTCTCACACAGTCCACATCTTTATGTCTAGGTTGAAAATGTACTTGTTTAGTTTAGCATTTGGTAATTAATATGCCCACTTAGATAAAGGTTACGGATCCAGGGGTTCATGGGCAAAGGGTTTTATGGTAAACTGGGGCGCTGTCGCTGTCATTCTGTCACTGCACGTGATCACCCAAGTTTGTTGACAGTGTAGTGAATGGATGCCAATGTCTCAGGATGCTCCACCGTGTCTGTTACTGTAACGCCGTGCGCGTGCATTTAGAAGGCGGACACAAGCACTGAGGAGAGTGTCCGTGACAGTTACCTTCTGGTCCTGCCCTTTTAGTTAAGCTGTTATAATTAAATGCTGGAGTTGTTGCCACAGTCCAGAAATGTTTACATGTTTACAATGTTATTTTGGCCTTTAGAATTAGGCCTTGCAAGTTAAGATCTGCCTTGTGGTTCGTTAAAAGGGCCTTATGAGATCGTACTGATATGGTGATTTGTTTCCCTATCTAGGTAGAAAATTCTGCTTGTATAGAGCGTTTTGACTAAATCAGCTTATTTGTGTAACTATGTAAATTGTGTATATACGTTTTGTTTATTCCTTCTTTTGTTGGAGCTGTAGGGGTGGGTTGCCATGTACTTTTGACTTTTTCTCCTGTTTATGTTTTGTAGGGAGGTAGGAAGTTATATTGTATTTTATTTAACTCTCTTATGGAGAGATTTTGTTTGTTGTGTTGGCTTGGGCCCACCCTGATGTAGCAATATTTAATAATTATGAATAATTATAAGGGACACCACCTTGAACCTTTCAGGGAAATATGTTTTGATAAAGGGAATAGATGAAATGATGTATACCAGTGTCATTACCAAAGGTGAAGCACAGTCTGCGCAGTGACCTAATATCATGGGTTACTATATACAGTATTTGCCACAGTGATGGGTTTAGTGAACAGATGCAAATTTTATTGATTAATGCATATCAACAATTTAACGATATAATGCATATGATGCATAAGGTTGAGACTTGGTTTAGGTTCAGAGAGTTAACAATGTAATGTTTGATTATGGGCAGCAGGAGAAAGATGTTGTGGGCAAAATGATTTATTATCCATCTTAAAACAGCAACATAAACACTCAGGTCTTAGAGGCAAACTTAGCACTCAGATTAGATACAGCACGCAGATCACCACAGCGACGGCTCCTCCGGATGGCGTATACACTCCTAGGTTCCTATATGATGGCAGGCGCGGCAATGTGCAGCGCTGATCTGCACGACCTGTGGGCTTAAGTGCTATGTGAGATAATTGAGTACAGGTGTTAATACTGCAGGGATTGTGAGTGAGGGAGTGGTGTGTGACTAGGGGGCGTGTGCATTACCGGCATGAGTGTGTCGCTATGGTTACGTGACTGCATACGCGCCCTCTGGTGGACTCCCCTCCGAGCCACCATGACAAACAAGTTATTAACTGAATCAGAGGAAGGAACAAACCAACTGAAGTTAAGCTAACTATGAAACATAAAAAAAAAGGTTTGAAAACTGGTTTGGAATCTCAGGTACAGCCCTTTCATGGTTTAACTCTTATTTAACTAATCACTATCAGTTTGTAGAGCTCGATAATATTCCCTCTAAACACTCAGAAGTGAAATATGGAGTCCCGCAAGGCTCCATCCTAGGACCACTATTATTTACATTATATATGTAATCTGGTGCTAACGGGCCGCCCAATGGAGGATGGGTTCCCTTTTGAGTCTTGGTCCTCCCAAGGTTTCTTCCTATTCCCCGCCATCTTAGGGAGTTTTTCCTTGCCACTGTCGCCTTTGGCTTGCTCATTAGGGATCTGGACCCATACAATTTGTAAAGCTGCTTTGAGACAACATGTGTTGTAAAAAGCGCTATATAAATAAAATTGACTTGACTTGACTTGATATGTTACCATTAAGAATAGTTATAAATAAACATGGTGTCAACGTTCACTGCTATGCAGATGACACCCAACTTTATATATCAGCCAAACCTGATGACAAATCCAGATTAGGAAAAATTGAGGCCTGCATAAGTGATATTAAATGTTGGATGTCGCTAAACTTCCTCCACCTTAATGGTGACAAAACGGAGGTTCTCCTTCTGGGCCCAAAGGCCACACGACAGAAAATACCAGATCTAATGTTAAATCTTGCAGATTACCCCATTACTCCTGGCTCGGTAGCCAAAAATCTCGGCGTCTTATTCGACTCTGACCTATCATTTGATAAATACATAGATAATACTACCAGGATAGCTTTTCTACATCTCTGTAACATTGCCAAGTTAAGAAATGCATTATCCCAGCATGATGCAGAAAAAACAGTACATGCTGTAACGTCTGCCCTCCTCCTCCTGTCTTTTCGTCACACAAGCGGTCACACAAGGACACAGCGAGAGAGCGAGACTCTGGTAAGTTCAGTCGCTGTAATGAGATGTTGGCTGCTTCCGTGCAGCCCGAATCTCCGATATTACAGCGCGAACTAACCAGAGACAGGAATTCCCTGGCGTTGTGGGAACAAGGGGATCTCGTCGCTCCAGGAAGAAGGTGACACTACTTCAAATTCTAACTGGTTTTCGCGACGAGACCCCTGGTAAACGCTGTGAATCAGCCCGTCTTGATAAACACTACAGGGAGGAGCGAACTGTAGTGCAAGACGTGGCTGAAAGGGAGGAATATGCAGACGAGCTTTCAAAAGCCACTGCGAGCTCCCGATACCTCGGGTGAGGCGGAGCCGTCGCAGAGAAAGCAACCGAGAGGCAGCTGTGTCTGCATGTTCTCCCAGGCTCGTTCAAGCTCCAGTGGGGAAAGCCACGCCCCCAGGAACGAGCCCGGTTGCCGCAGCGCCCCCAATGGTCATCCCCGGTACGGCAGCTACCCCAAAGAATTTTTTGGGGGGGAGTAGTGGCCGAACGCGAGTGCCAGAGGCCCAGGAGAGGCCAGCCCGAGTGCCGGAGGCCCAGGAGAGGCCAGCTATAGTGCCGGAAGCCCAGGAGAGCCCGGCTCGAGTGCCGGAGGCCCAGGAGAGGCCTACCCGAATACTAGAGGCCCAGGAGAGGCCAGCTCGAGTGCCGGAGGCCCAGGAGAGGCCGACTATAGTGCCGGAGGCTCAGGAGAGGCTAGCTATAGCACCGGAGGTCCAGGAGTCACCACCACCTGTTATCGCAATCCAGACAGGGTCACCCTCGCTGTCTGTTCCCATGACCCAGAAGGCGTCACCCTCGCCGCCAGTCCCCGCACCCCGGATGGGGTCGCCACCTGTCCCCGCGTCCCGGAGGGGGTCGCCGCCTGTCCCCGCGTCCCGGAGGGGGTCGCCGCCTGTTCCCGCAACCCGGACGGGACCGCCGCCTGTTCCCGCGACCCGGATGGGGTCACCTTCACCGCCTGTTCCCGCAACGCCACCTGTGGACCTGGGACTGCTTGCGCGCCTTCCGGTGTCTTCTCTTTCTGGTTTATGTCCGTTGTCTGTCCCAGGTGTGCCCGCATTGTCTGTCCCCGGTTTCCCGTGTGTCCTTGGTTCGTGTCCTGCTTGTGGGTTTTGTTTGCGCACCTCGGGTGTTGTGCGCTTGTGAGGGGGGTAATGTAACGTCTGCCCTCCTCCTCCTGTCTTTTCGTGCTTGTTTTGTTGTTGTAGCCATGTGCGTCTTAGCCCTGCCCCTCGTTATCCTTGTCAGGTGTCCTGTATTAGTCTTGTCTATTTAAACCCTCTGTTTGGTCTTCCGTGTCACCGGTTGTTTTGTCTAGTCACTTGTCTAGCTCCTGGTCCTGATTTGCATCGCATTCTGTTTCCGTGTTATGTGAGTCTTCTGCCCTGTGTATTATTTCGTGTACTAGTCTGTAGTTCTGTCCTGTTTAGTTAGTTCCAGTTATCATGTCTCTGCGTGTAGGTTTTGTTTCAATGTCGGACTCCCGGATATTATGACCCATGCCTGTTTAAACGACTCTGCTTTTGGATTGCCCATTAATAAATCTCGCTCTTCTCAGCGTTTGTGTCCGCAAAATACTTCTCCGCCGATCGCGGCGTTACACATGCCTTTGTTAGCTCCAGATTAGATTATTGTAACTCATTACTGTCAGGATGCTCAAATAGGAATATAAATAAACTTCAAGTAGTTCAAAATGCCGCAGCCAGAGTTCTAACTAGAACTAGGAAATTTGATCATATCAGCCCAGTCTTATCGGCCCTGCACTGGCTCCCAGTAAAATTCCGTATTGATTTTAAAATTATTCTATTGACTTATAAAGCACTGCATGGACTTGCTCCTGACTACCTCCAAGAGCTTATCTCTTATTATGAACCCCCGCGTCCACTACGATCTCAAGGTGCTGGCCTCTTATTAGTTCCATCAATTAATAAGGTAACAGCAGGGGTAAGAGCCTTTTCTTATAAGGCCCCCCAACTATGGAATAGTCTTCCAGAATGTGTCTGGGACTCTGGCACAATCTCTATCTTCAATCTCAATCTAAGTCTAGGTTGAAAACTTATTTGTTTGATCTAGCGTTTGGTAATTAATGTGCCCCTTTAGATAAGGTAACAGATCCAGGGGTTCATGGGCAAAGGGTTTTATGGAAAACTGGGGCGCTGGTGCTGTCATCCTATCAATGCACGCGGTCACAAGTTTGTCGACGGTGTAGTGGATGGATGCCAGTATCTCAGGATGCTCCCAAGTCTGTGTTACCTTCTGGTTCTGCCCTTTAGCTAGTGTTATGAACAGACCACACGGAGAGGGATCCAAATGCGGAAACGAGTTTGTCTTTATTAAGAGAGGCAGTACACTTATACTCTTGATGTTGGTAGTATAGTGTAACGCGAACTCGTTGTGAAGATCGTAGTCAAGGCGGTCAAGGTTCGGCACGGGCAGGCAGATTCCGGGAGGTACCAAGTCGTTAGGCAGGAGGCGATGTCTAGGACGGGAGCAGAAGTCAATACACAGGAAAGCAGGCAGGTAATAGTAACGCTTGGTATGCAACATCGGTTGGCAATACTTCGCAACCAGGAAGTGACAGAGGGGTGTATATAGGGGAGTGGAAAGGAGCAGGTGATCAGAGGGCGGAGGAAGGGGTGTTGATCCTAACATTACCCCGCTCCAGCCGCTCTAACACGGGAGGAGGGCGGGCGGCCACGATGTCTGGGGGCGGGGAAGTTAGGGTGGGCAGCGTGAAATTCAGAAATGAGAGACGGGCACAGAATATCCCTGGCTGGCACCCACGAACGTTCCTCTGGGCCGTATCCCTCCCAGTCCACCAGGTAGTCGTCGAGATTCCAATAGTTCCCTAACGATATACGCAGGCCGGCCCTCGACCTCAACAGGTTCGGGGGGGTGTGTCAGATATGAGGGGGGCAGACATGGGACTGTAATGGACGGGCTTCAGCAGGGACACGTGGAAGGTGGAATGTATATGGTACTGAGGGGGAAGTTGGAGTTGGTAAGATACGGCGTTTTAAATGGGCCGATGAATTTAGGACAGAGTTTCTTACAGGGTTTCCGTAGGTTGATGTGCTGGGTCGATAGCCATACTCTTTGGCCAGGATGATAGACTAAGGTGGGGAGACGGCGACGGTCGGCGGTTAGTTGACGCGTGTGTAAGGCACGGCGCAGCTGGACGTGGGCTAGTTCCCAGGTGCGAGCGCTACGGCGGAGCCAGTCATCTAGCGCGGGTATGTCAGACGGGGTTTTGTCCCATGGGAAAAAGGCCGGTTGGTACCCGTATACACGCTGGAAAGGCGTTAGCTTAGTGGAAGAATGGGTGAGGGAGTTCCTCACCCATTCCTTGTGCCAGTCGTGGTGGGTAGTGCAGTATTGCCGCAAGAACCGCCCTACTTCCTGATTCGTCCTCTCTACTTCTCCGTTGGACTGGGGGTGATAACCTGAGGTTAGGCTGGTGGAAACTCCGAGTAAATTACAGAATTTCTTCCAAACAGAGGAGGTAAACTTTTGTAAGTCGCTCTGGATAAGAGCGTCTGCTAAATGCCGTAAATGTAAATGTAAATGTAAATTGCACTCCCCTGTCCGACACGATGTCTTCGGGTAATCCGTAAATACGGAACACGTAATTGAATATAACCTGGGCCGTTTCCATGGCAATGGGCAGCTTAGGTAAGGGGATGAGTCGGCATATTTTTGAGAACCGGTCTACAATGGTCATGATGACCGTGTTTCCCCCTGCTATCAGTGATAAAATCCACGGCGAGGTGGGTCCAATGCCGGTGGGGAATAGGAAGGGGGAGGAGTTTCCCAACGGGCAGAGTGCGAGGGGTACGTGATTGGGCACAGGTGGTACAGGTGAGCACATAATCACGGATATCATCCTCCCAGGATCGCCACCAGTAATGTTTAGAAATTAAGTGTTTGGTGCGAGTGATTCCTGGGTGACCCGCACTCACCGAGTCGTGCACGATCTGGAGGAGGCGACCCCGAAGGGACATGGGTACATACTCCTTATTCTCCGGGCAATCCTCTGGTTTAGGTTCTTTGTGAAGTGCCTCCTCCAGCTCTTCTTGAAAGTTCCATCTGATGGCTCTCAGAAAGCAAGACTCTGGTATAATTCGTTCGGGTTCCCTCCGTGGTGCGTTTTTCTCGAACTTCCGGGAAAGTGCGTCTGCTTTAGTATTCTTGGATCCCGGCCGGTAAGAAACCGTGAATCTGAAACGCGAGAAGAACAGCGCCCACCTGGCTTGCCTAGGGTTGAGACGTCGCGCTGACTTCAAGTATTCCAGGTTCTTATGATCTGTATAGACGACGAAGGGATGTTCTGCTCCCTCTAGCCAGTGACGCCATTGTTCTAGCGCGAGTTTGATCGCGAGGAGTTCGCGATTCCCCACATCGTAGTTCATCTCCGCGGGTTGAAGTCTTTTGGAGTAATAGGCACAGGGGTAAAGCTTCGGGGGTTGTCCTTGGCGTTGGGATAGGACTCCACCTACGCCAGTCTCTGACGCGTCGACTTCGACTATGAAGGGGAGTTTCGGATCGGGTAGGTGTAATACTGGGGCAGTTGTGAAAGCACGCTTGAGCGTGGAGAAAGCTCTGTCTTCCTTGGCATTCCACTCAAAACTCCGTCCACTCCCCCGTTTCAGGAGATTCGTCAGAGGCGCTGCCAACGCCCCAAAGCCCCTGATGAATCTGCGACAGAAGTTCGCAAAGCCCAGGAAACGTTGTAATTCCTTCTGCGAACGGGGAGTAGGCCATGACGTCACTGCCTCTACCTTATTCTTATCCATGGCGATCCTCCCCGGCGAGAGAGCGCAGCCCAGAAAAGTCATGGAACTCCGGTGAAATTCGCACTTTTCAGCTTTCACGAAGAGGTGGTTCTGACGAAGGCGTTGCAGGACTGCGGATACATGCTGGACATGTTCAGAGGGTGAAGCGGAGTAGATAAGGATATCATCAATATATACGAACACGAACTTATCAATCATGTCCCGGAAGATCTCGTCCATGAAGGCCTGAAATACCGCGGGACTATTCGCCAGTCCGTATGGCATGACCAAGTATTCGTAATGGCCCCTGGCCGTGACAAATGCAGTCTTCCACTCATCTCCCTCTATTATCCGGATTAGGTTATAGGCGCTTCGCAAATCTAGCTTAGGTAAAGATATTCGCTCCCATCAACCGTTCTTGTGACGCTGAGATGAACGGGAGAGGATAGGCATATTTAGAGGTGACTACGTTGAGCGCCTGATAATCTATGCAGGGGCGCAACCCCCCCCCTTTCTTCTCAACAAAGAAAAAACCCGCGGCTATGGATGGCCGGATGAACCCCTTCTCCAGAGCCTCACGGACATAGGACTCCATAGAGCGGTCTTCCGGCCTAGACAACGGGTAAGGTCTTGTTCTACGAGGAAGGGGGGATCCCAGCAGGAGGTCGATCGCGCAGTCCACTGATCTGTATGGAGGTAGATGACTGGCACTCTCCTTACAGAAGACATCAGCGAATTCTTGATATTGAGCTGGTACAGCATCAGCCAGGGGTGTGTGTGGACTCTCCACTGCAGAGGATCGTAGAGGTAAGTGCATACATTGCGTTAGACACTTAGGACCCCACTTTGTGAGTTCTCTAGCCCTCCAGGAAATAACTGGATCATGGGAGGACAACCAGGGAAAACCGAGGATTACAGGATCCTTAGGGGAAGATATGAGGTAGAACTGTCTCACTTCGCTATGGAACAGTCCAATCTTCAGCGTGACGGGGTGAGTGCAGCGATCAACTAACCCCTCCCCTATAGGTTGGCCATTTAGTGCGTTGATCCGAAGGGGGGGTGTGACAGGAGTGGTAGGGATCCCTAGGTGTTTCACTAAAGCCACGTCTATGAAATCACCTGCAGCACTCGAATCAATGAGGGCTGACAGTGTGTGACAATAGCCCCCCCATAGTATCTGTACCAGAAGATTAAACTGGTTATGTCCTACCAGAGGAATCAGAGTTTTTCTTACTCGTTCATGAGGTCGTTCTTCCTCTCCAGGGCGTCTCCGACGAACTGGGCATCTGTCGCGGAAGTGGCCTCCCTCTCCACAGAATAGGCACAGTCCATTCCGGAGGCGTCGGGATCTCTCGAGGGGGTTCAGTGGAGCTCTGCCCAACTGCATGGGTTCAGGGATGTCACGGACCTCGGTGACTGGGCGTGAGGGACGTATGCGTGTGGCGGCTGAACTTCCCCCAGCATTCGACTGCGAACTGCCTCCTGTACTTGGCCGATGAGCAATGAGTACCTTGTCAACGTTTATGGCAGCCTGAATAAACTCTGACAGTGTCAGAGTCTCACTCCGATAAGCCAGTTCCACTTGTAGATCCACCCTCAGTCCCCAACGGAACACGGTCTTTAAGGCTGAGTCGCTCCACCCGCTACCTGCGGACAACGTACGGAATTCCCGTGCGTAATCCACAGCACTGCGATCTCCCTGACTCATGTCGCAGAGTTGGTTTCCCACGTCTCTACCGCCTGCTGGATGGTCGAACACGGCCCGAAAAAGGGAGTAGAACTGTTCCTCGGATTGGAGGGTGGGGTCTTTGCTGTTCCAAAGTGCAGTGGCCCATCTCCCCGCTTCTCCGGTTAGATGGGAAATGATGAAGTCCACTTTGGTCTTGTCAGAGGGAAACCTTGCGGGGTTGTAGGTGAAGTACATGGAGCAATGCATGAGAAAATTACGGCAACGATCGGGAGATCCGTCATACCGTTCAGGTTCCGCTACAGGGACGCTGCTCACGGGTGGGGTCGGGGCCGGTGGTGTCGCCAAGGCGGCGGCAGCCACTTGGGAGGAGAGGGAAATAATAGTATCCTCACGGGTACGGGCTGCCTCGGCGAGTTGTCGCACAGACTCGTGTAGAGCATTAATGGCGGCTTCTTGGTGAGCGAGACGAGCCGCGGCCTCCACTGGATCCATTCTTGAAAGGCGAAGTATTTCTGTTATGAACAGACCACACGGAGAGGGATCCAAATGCGGAAACGAGTTCGTCTTTATTAAGAGAGGCAGTACAAGGCAGGAGGCGATGTCTAGGACGGGAGCAGAAGTCAATACACAGGAAAGCAGGCAGGTAATAGTAACGCTTGGTATGCAACATCGGTTGGCAATACTTCGCAACCAGGAAGTGACAGAGGGGTGTATATATATGGGAAGAAAGGGGAGTGGAAAGGAGCAGGTGATCAGAGGGCGGAGGAAGGGGTGTTGATCCTAACAGCTAGGCTATAATAATTTAATTTCCGTAGTCGCTGCCACAATCCAGAAATGTTTACATTTCCTTTGTCTAACATATTCCATACAGAACTAATTGTCCCTCTTTTTCCCAATGGCTGCCCGAGAAATACCGGGACAAGGAGAGATGAGCCTTTCCCGTTACCCACCCCATACAAGCATATAGGAGATGGTCTGGCTTGCCAGTGGATGTGCCGATGCCGTTGTTGGATGTGCCATTGTCGCGAGAGGATGCGCTGATGCCAACTCCCACGTGAGGCTCATCTACTCTGAAGGGACTGTGACTACTCGGCCTGGAATTAGAATCATAACTACAGGACTATATCTGGACTATACCTGAACTGTGAATGCGGACATTGCTAGCAGGCCGCCCAATGGAGGATGGGTTCCCTTTTGAGTCTTGGTCCTCCCAAGGTTTCTTCCTAAATTCCTGCGGGAGTTTTTCCTTGCCACTGTCGCCTTTGGCTTGCTCATTAGGGATCTGTACCCACGCAATTTGTAAATCTGCTTTGTGACAACATGTGTTGTAAAAAGCGCTATATAAATAAAATTGAATTGAACCAGCTAATTCCAGAGATGATCCGGACACCAGGACCCAGTTAGCCACTTTTGCCAACCAGAATTAGATCCAATGAAATGCAGATAGTATCTAGCCAGAAGTGCAATAATACAGTATTATTTACAGTGCATTGGTAACAATTGTAATTAGAGTGTGTGCAATGACAGTGGAATGGTAAATATATCTCCATGTATGTAAGAGGCAAAAAATAAATATGCAATATATATATATATATATATATATATATATATATATATATATATATATATATATAAGCATGAGTACAGTTTGAATGGACGGAATAAAAGTACTGTAACAGTGTAGTGCAAATGTGATGAAGCAGCAGACAGTGCAGATATGAGCAGTGCAGTAACAGGTTTAAAGTACAGTGCAGTGCAGTGAGTGCAATTATACATTAAAGTGATGGTGTGGAGTTCAGCAGGGTCACAACCTCAGGGAAGAAGCTCTTCCTGAGTTTGCTGGTGTGGGAGCGGAGGCTCCTGTACCTCCTGCCAGATGGGAGGAGGGTAAAGAGTCTGGTTAGGGTGAGAAACGTCTTTGATAATGTTGCTCGCCCTGCCCAGGAATCGCTTATGATATATGTCATGAATGGAGGGTAGTTGAGTGCCTGTGATTCGCTGCGCAGTTTTCACCACCCGTTGGAGTGCTCTCCGGTCTGTTGCAGAGCAGTTGCCGTACCACACAGAGATGCAGTTGGTGAGAACGCTTTCTATGGTGTAGTGGTAAAGGTTCACCAGGATCCTAGGGTCCGGGGGGCTCTCTTGAAGCTCCGTAAGAAGTAGAGACGCTGTTGTGCCATCTTAACTATGGTGGAAGAGTTAGTGGACCAAGAGAGATCGTCAGAAATGCCAAGGAACTTGAAGTCAGATACACGCTCCACCACAGCTCCATTGATGTGGAGGGGGTTGTTTTCTTGTCTCCTAATCCTCCTGAAGTCCACTATGATCTCCTTGTTTTTGAAATGTTGAGGACCAGGTTATTGTCATGGCACCACGCAGTCAGGTGCTGCACCTCATCCCTGTAGGCGTCTCATCGTCATCTCTGATCAGGCCCATCACCGTGGTGTCATCTGCGAACTTAATTATGGAGTTGGAACCATAAACAGGAACACAGTCATGGGTGAACATGGAGTACAGATGTGGACTCAGCACACAGCATTGCCAGTGTTCAGGGTGATGGAGGAGGAGAAGTGGTCTTTATTTTTACAGACTGACGTCTGTCAGACAGGAAGTCCAGAATCCAGTTACACATTGAAGTGCTAATACCCAGCATGCTCAGCTTTGAGATCAGCATGGAGGGGATCACTGTGTTGAATGCTGAGCTGAAGTTGATGAACAGCATTCTGGCGTAGGTGTTCTGCCAGTCCAGGTGGGTCAGTACTGAGTGGAGGGCTGTAGAGATGGTATCCTCCGTAGATCTATTGCAGCGGTACGCAAACTGATGTGGGTCCAGTGTGGCAGGCAGGCAGGCATGATTTGAGGTGAGAAAGAACTAGTCTTTCAAAGCACTTGGAGATGGTGGAGGTGAGCGCAACAGGGCGGCAGTCAGAGTGCAGTGGAGAGTGCCAGTGGCTGATCGTCTGGTGGTAGAACTACTTTTACGGACGCTGAATGTCCCCTGTCGAAGCGAGCGTAGAAGTGGTTAGTCAGATGTGGCAAGGGTTGCAGTGCCTGTTCATGGTCACTGTTCATCCATGGCTTCTGATTGGGGAAGATTTTTATTGTTTTGAGAGTCGTCACTCTGTCCACACAGCCATTGATATGTTCCAGGACAGAGATGTAGATGTGTGTAGATGTCAATGTCCGTGTGAGAATCAACAGAAGCCATTTCTGCAAATACACGCCAATCAGTGTGTTGAAACTGGTGCTGGAAAACAGAGTCAGCACCTTCCATCCAGACCTTCACAGATCTAGTAGTTGGTCTCTCACGTTTGATGACTGGGGTGTACTTTGGGAGCAGGAACAAAGAGAGGTGATCCGATTGTCCCAGGTGGGGGAGGGGGTGGCTTTGTATGCCTTAGCCACACTTGTGTAAATGTGATCCAAAGTTTTTTGTCCTCTAGTGGTGCAGGAGACATTCTGGTGAAATTTGGAAGTCCAGATCTCAAACTGCAGCGGTTAAAATCCCCAGCAACAATAAAGGCTCCATCCGATGCACAGTTTGCAGTTTGCTAATAGCAGCACAGAGGTATCTCATAGCCACGTTAGCATTAGCATCTGGAGGAACATAAACCGTAGCAGCAACGATGCAGGTGAACTCACGTGGAAGGTAGAAGGGTCTGCACTTGATGATCAGGAACTCTAGATCAGCAGAGCAGTAGGTATTGACAACAGCAGAGTCCGTGCACCATGCTTTGTTTACATAGATGGAAACTCCTCCACCGCGGCTCTTACCCGAAGCTGCAGCTGATCTGTCGGCTCTGAACAAAGCATGCCCCTCCAGCTCCACCACGCTGTTAGAAACATCGCTACTTAGCCATGTGTCAGAGAAAAACGGGAAACTGCAGTCCCTTAGCCTCTTCTGTGTGAGGGTCCAGATCCTGAGCTCATCCATCTTATTCGCCAGAGACCGCACATTAGCGAGGAAGATGCTAGGTAGCGCTGGCCATGATGGGTTTAGCTTAGTATGTAGACCCCCACGCTTACCCTGTCTTTGTTTACGGTCTTGTCGCTGGCGCCAGGCTCTTCCGGTCGGAAGGAATGGCTCGTTTGGTCTTGGTATCCATCTCAGCTCCGGCGGTAGCTGGTTGTAGTCGAATGGAGTATCCAAGACAATGTTTGTGTAGCAGTGATTAATATCTAACAACGTGTGTCTGTCATAGATGAAGTTCGCACGTGTGAATCGAGCAAAAATACAGGCGATAGTTAAGTAAATAAACACTATTGTGACGGGCAGTAGGTGCGAACGAAAAGGAAGCGATCACACCAAGTCTCGCCAAGAGAAAAGGAGGGGTTTAATGAATAACGTGCGCAAACCAAAAACCCGTGCACTTGACCCCGATTAAGGATATAATAACCAGCAGTCAACTGGTACATAGAACCTAGCCACTAGGGTGCACACATCAGTGTATTTTAGTGCCGGTCCCAAGCCCGGATAAATAGGGAGGGTTGCGTCAGGAAGGGCATCCGGTGTAAAAACTGCGCCAAATCAAATGATGCAGATCAAAAATAGAAATTCCATACCGGATCGGTCGAGGCCCGGGTTAACAACGACCGCCACTGGTGATGTTGTCCAACAGGTCATTAGTGGAAATTGGACTACTGTTGGGACAAGGAGGAAGAGGAGAGGGGGGGAAGAGGGTTCTGAAGCTGAAGGAGAGGAGGCAGAGCAGGAAGGTGGAGGTTAGAGTTGGTACGTTGAATGTGGGCTCTATGACAGGTAAAGGGAGAGAGCTAGCTGATGCGATGGAGAGGAGGAAGTTAGATATACTGTGTGTTCAGGAGACCAAGTGGAAGGGGAGCAAGGCCAGGAGCATTGGTGGTGGCTTCAAACTCTTCTATCATGGAGTAGACAGGAAAAGAAATGGAGTAGGAGTAATCCTGAAGGATGAGTTTAGTAAGAATGTAGTGGAGGTAAAGAGAGTAAGTGACAGGGTGATCTGTGTAAAGTTAGAGATTGTTGGAGTGATGATGAATGTCATCAGTGCTTATGCTCCTCAGGTAGGTTGTGATGTGGAGGAGAAAGAAGAATTCTGGAGGAGTTAGATGAAATAGTTTTGCAGGTTCCTAAAGAAGAGAGAGTGGTTATCGGAGCAGATTTAAATGGACATGTTGGTGAAGGGAACAGTGGTGATGAGGAGGTGTTGGGTAGATATGGTGTTAAAGAAAGAAATACGGAAGGACAAATGGTGGTAGACTTTGCTAAAAGGATAGAGATGGCTGTAGTTAACACCTATTTTAAGAAAAAGGAAGAGCACAGGGTGACATATAAGAGTGGGGGAAGATGCACACAGGTCGACTATATCCTCTGTAGGAGACAAAACCTGAAAGAGGTTAGTGATTGCAAGGTGGTACCAGGGGAGATTGTAGCTAAACAGCATAGGATAGTGATATGTAGGATGGTTTTGAAGGTGAAGAAGAGGAAGAGAGTGAGAGTGCCACCTAAGATCAGGTGGTGGAAGTTAAAGGATGAGGACTGTGGTGTAAAATTCAGGGATGAGGTGAGACTGGTACTGGGTAATGGTGGTGTTCTGGGTACCTGGGATGAGACTTCAAATGCAGTGAGGGATGTGGCTAGGAAAGTACTTGGTGTGACCTCAGGACAGAGGAAGATAGACAAGGAGTCGTGGTGGTGGAATGAGGAAGTTCAGGAAAGTTTGACAGGAAAACGGTTGGCTAAAAAGAATTGGGATTTTCAGCGGGATGAAGAAAGTAGACAGAAGTACAAGGAGATGTGTCGTATGGCAAAGAGAGCAGTGGCAGAAGCTAAAGAGAAGGCATATAGCAAGCTGTATGAGAAGTTGGACACTAAGGAAGGGGAAAAGGATCTGTACAGATTGGCCAGACAGAGAAACCGTGATGGGCAGGATGTGCAGCAGGTTAGGATGATAAAGGATAAAGATGAAAATGTGTTGTGTAGTGAGGAGAGTGTCTTGGGAAGGTGGAAGGAGTATTTTGAGGAATTGATGAATCAAGAGAATGAAAAGGAAAGAAGGTTAGAAGAGGTAGAAGTTGTGAATCAGGAAGTGCCCCAGGTGAGCAAGGAGGAAGTAAAGGCTGCAATTCGGAGAATGAAGTGTGGTAAGGCAGTTGGACCGGATGATATTCCAGTGGAGGCATGGAGATGTTTGGGAGAGACAGCAGTGGAGTTTTTGACTGGGTTATTTAACAGAATCTTGGAAGGCCAGAAGATGCCTGAGGAGGGGAGACGAAGCATAATGGTGCCGATCTTTAAGAATAAGGGCGATGTTCAGAGCTGTAGTAATTACAGGGGAATTAAGTTGATCAGTCACAGCCTGAAAATCTGGGAAAGAGTAGTGGAAGCTAGGCTTAGAGGAGAAGTAGAGATCTGTGAGCAGCAGTATGGTTTCATGCCAGCTAAGTGCACCACAGATGCTATGTTTGCTTTGAGAGTGCTAATGGAGAAGTATAGGGAAGGACAGAAGGAGTTACATTGTGTGTTTGTTGACTTAGAGAAAGCTTATGATAGAGTACCGAGAGAGGAGCTGTGGTATTGTTTGAGGAAGTCAGGAGTAGCTGAAAGGTACGTGAGGGTGGTGCAGGATATGTACGAGAACAGTGTGACAGCAGTGAGATGTGCGGTAGGAATGACAGACAGGTTTAAAGTGGGGGGTAGGACTACACCAGGGATCAGCCCTGAGTCCCTTCCTGTTCGCAATTGTCATGGACAGACTGACGGACGAGGTTAGGCAGGAGTCCCCTTGGACTACGATGTTTGCTGATGACATTGTGATCTGTAGTGAGAGTAGGGAGCAGGTGGAGGCGAGCTTGGAGAGATGGAGGTATGCTTTGGAAAGCAGGGGAATGAAAGTGAGCAGGAGTAAAACAGAGTACATGTGTGTGAATGAGAGGGCAGATGGTGGACAGGTCCAGTTACAAGGAGTTGATTTGGTGAAGGTCGACGAATTTACCTACTTAGGGTCGAAGGTACAGAGTAATAGAGGAAATGAAAGAGAGGTAAAGAAGAGAGTGCAGGCAGGGTGGTGTGGATGGCACAAAGTATCAGGGGTGATCTGTGATGGAAGGGTGTCGGCTATAATGAAAGGTAAGATCTATAGGACAGTAGTGAGACCTGCTATGTTGTATGGACTAGAGACAGTAGCACTGACAAAGAGACAGGTGAGGGAGATGGAGGTGTCTGAGATGAAGATGTTGAGATTCTCACTTGGAGTGACGAGGAAGGATAGGATCAGAAATGAGTTTATTAGAGGATCAGCACATGTAGCTTGTTTTGGAGATAAGGTTAGAGAAGCGAGATTGAGATGGTTTGGACATGTACAGAGGAGAGAGGAGACGTATATTGGCAGGAGGGTCTTGAGGATGGAACTTCCTGGCAAGAGGAGGAGAGGTAGACCTAAGAGGAGGTTTATGGATGCAGTGGTAGAGGATATGAGAGTGGCGGGTGTGTCAGTGGAAGACACTCAGGACAGGGCTAGATGGAGGAGTTTGATCCGCTGTGGTGACCCCTAAACGGGAATTGCCGAAAGAAGAAGAAGTCAACTGGTACATAGACAAGGCATATATAGACAGACAAACGACCATCAGGTGAGGGAGCTAATAAGCCCCACCCACCTGAGGGACGCACACAACGCAACAACAACAGGACAACTGCCGCTGTACCGTAGGTGACCGGGAGGGGGAGCCTCCCTCACCGTGACAACTATATAACTAAAACTGGTGAGATGCTGAGCCTCGCGATACACTTGCGCCGCCATCTTGATAAGAAGAGCCCAGCGGCAGAGCCGTGGCCATAAACAAAGGTGGGGTAAGGGTGGAGGACTACGTGCTAAACTAAGGTTAAACCCACAACAGCCTGCGTTTCCTAGCGTCTTTCTTGCCAACATTTGCTCGCTGCCGGCCAAGCTGGACAAATTAAAGATCTGGACCCTTAAACAGAGAAGGCTCATGGACTATAATCTCATGTTTTTTACTGAAACATGGTTAGATGATGGGATGGCAAACAGCGCAATTCAATGTGAGGGGCGGATGCTTTTCAGAGCCAACAGGTCGGAAACTGTATCTATGTAAACAAAGCTTGGTGCACGGACTCATCATGGAAACCTGAGTGTAGACCCTTCTACCTGCCTCGTGAGTTTAACTGCCTTTTTGCTGCTGTAGTCTATGTGCCTCTGGATGCTAATGCTAAAGTAGCTATGGGAGATCTTTGTGCTTCTATTAGCAAACAGCAAATTGTGCACTAGTTTTCATCATAGCAGGGGATTTTAATCACAGCGATCTGAGATCTGAACTTCCAAAGTTCTTTCAGAATGTCTCCTGCACCACACGAGGACATAAAAGAATGGATAAAGTTTATACCAATGTGGCTACAGCACACACAAAACCACACCCCTCCCCCACCTCGGACAGTCTGACCATCTCTCTTTGTTCCTGCTCCCCAAATACACTCCAGTCATACGGCGTGTAAATCCAGGTCTGTAAAGGTTTGGATGCATGGAGCAGACTGGAGCAGTTTGGTGACTGATTGGAGTGAGTATAGAGTGAGTATGCTGCCCAGGCTACCACTCACACATCAACATTGACATTTACACCACCTCTGTACTGGAACATATTAACAGCTGTGTGGACAGAGTGACATCACAAAAACAATAATAACAATAATCCCTAACCTGAAGTCCTGGATGAACAGAGAGGTCAGTCTCCTGCTCAAAGACAGAGATGCTGCCTTCAGGTCTGGGAGGCTTACCAGGGCTAACCTGAGGAAAGGGATCGCTTAGAATGCTGCAGGTAAGTCGGAACGTGAGTCCTCAAGAAAACCTGTCTGTAATGATGAGTGTGGTAGAATAAAACTGTTAAGAGGGGAGGGTCTGTAACAAAATGAATGGCTAAATCAGACCAGGGGCAAGTAGGCACTTCTTTTTTTATTTTCATTTTATTGAATTATTTTGCAGGACATGTGGGACATATGAGGACGATGTTCACTATGCCTACCCAACAGGCTTTTGTACAGGTACAGGTAAGGGGCAAGTGACACCCATTGTATTTTGAATACGTTTAAATTTGGTTAGGCAGATTAGTAATGGTTTGGTTGTTTTTTGGGTTTAATTTTGGCAACGTCTACAGTCCACCGTTAGTATTTGATTAAATGAGGCATTTAGCATTTAGCCTTCAGCCTTCATACTGTTCTAGTGTTCCACAGGGGACCCATGGACCACAATCCCTTTAAGCGACCCGTCTTAAGATCTTTTAAGAGCCTGGTGGAAGTATGGCATCCACCAGAACAGATGGCCCATGTTTACAGTCTTTCTTGCTTACCATGACACATTTCTAACTATAAACTAACCCTGAGTGCCAAATTTTCTATGATTCTTATAACTCCATATTCCAAGACAGACATTGGATCCTAACCCATCACAGAGGATGCAGCTCTTCTAGACCATCTAGACTCCATGTTTAACCTTTATCATCACAAAGAAGAGGATCTCTGCATTTATATACCCAGATGGTTCAGGATCCAGGATGAATTAAAGTTATCAAATTTGTTCCTGATTGAGTAATATGAATTAATTGTATTCCAAATTAGTCATTTTCTTTGTTAAATAGTAGTATTGACTTCCTGTTGTAGTTGTACTTTCTTATTTCTTTGATTTAGTTTTGTGCTAAAAGGAGGAAATGCGCATCTCTACCTAAGGCCCCAAAGTCAAAGTCAAATTTATTTATAAGCGCTTTTTACAACACATGTCTCAAAGCAGCTTTACAAGTGCATGGGTCCAGATCCCTAATGAGGAAGCCAGAAGCAACAGTAGCAAGGAAAAACTCCGTATGCAGGGTTTAGGAAGAAACCTTGGGAGGACCAAGACTCAAAAGGGAATAGTTCTATTTCTAGGCCAACCAGTCACAGTCCCTCCAATGTGGACATTGGGCCTCAGGTAGGTGTTGGCATTGGCGCATCCACTGGTGGCATTGGTACATCCATTCACAGCCTCTGCACATCCACTGGCAAGCCAGACCATTTTATAGGTGCTTTTATGGAATTGCCTTGGTAGAAGCATGTAACCAGGATACACAATACAGGTTAAAGTATGTAAACATCAATTTAAACAACCATATATATAGCACACATGCCAGTGATTAGTATGTGGCGCTGGCAGGCTTACCTATGGCAGCATAACTAAAGGGAGGGGCCTAGAGGTGACCACAGTCAGGAGGGCTCATTGCTATCCACCCAAATCAGAGTGTATGCATGACATGGCTGGATGACAGCATCAACATCTCAGATTATCAGAAGACTCAAAGACTGGGGTCCCCTGAGCTTCACACCTTCAGTATGTATCATATTAACTGAAGGCTTGATTAAATAGGTGAGTCTTAAGTCTTAAGTAATTTTTGGAACTAAGACCAATCCTGCCTTTTGAGAGTGCAGCAAGCGAGATGGGTTATAGTATGCAATGAGTTCACTCAGATATTGTGAAGCAAGCGCATTTAACATCTTATAGGTCAACAGAAGTATTTTAAAATCAATTCTATATTTAACAGGAAGCTAGTGCAATGTCTAGAGAGTAGGACTAAATAGTAATAATAGCTTAGGACAAATTCAGTTTAATGAAAATGTTCTATATCTAATTAAGTAGATTACTGTAATATTTGAGATGGCAGACTGGAAGCAATTGCAGGTTATTGTGAATTTAATAAAGACAATCAACAAAAGGATAACAACAACACTGACATCAAAAGAGAAAATGAATATGTTAATTTGAACACTTCTATTACTATTTCTTTGTAGAGTACCATTTTTATTGTGATAGTAGCCATTCATATAGACTCCCTTACTGCTTCCTTACTTCTGATAGATTCAAATACAAATAGAAAGGTTGTGGTGGATGAGGTAGGGGAGATGGGGATCTTGGATTTCTGCAGATCATAAATTGCTGCTCTGTCAGGAAAATGTAAATCAATGTGACAGCACGAGATTGATAGAGCTGTTTTTGGCTGGCTGCCCTTTTATTTCAGCACAGAAAAAATATCCTACACTGCCACTGACTGACACTGAGGAAGAGAAGACCAGGAATCATAAGTTAGGCTTTACAAATGTCATTGTGTCATGTAGAGGATACTTGGTAATCCTGTTGGATGTTTTTAATATGGTATATTATTATATTACTATGATATTGTGTTGACCACTTCTATCAGTTTTTCCATTTTCTTCCATTTTTCTTTTCTTGATTCCTCATAGCGATGACTGTTGGTGTGTTATTTTGACTTCTCCATATTTCAGAGGGTGTGATCTGGGCTCTCCCATCTGCTGCTTGCCCTTCATTAGGATGCAGTAGCACTCGGTCCAAAACAAACCCAGCCTCAGCAGAAAAAGTGGGGACAATGGCAAACACCAGAACAACATGACGGCTTCACTCTCACCACCCATAAATCGTCATGGCTCTACATCTGAAAAAGAAAGAGGAGAGAAGAAATGTAAGGTGCCCATGACCCTACAATATCTGACTTGGGACTGAACATTGAAACTGACAGAGCATTGTTTAAGGTCGTAAACTGGTCTCTAATCCATGTAATACTTTTTATTACCCTCTATTAGTTGCATTACATGTATGTGCTTTTAATTCTCAAGCATTTCAAGATTTATTTGTGACGTGTGTATAATTGAAATCCCATAGCCAGTATTTGGATTAAATTGAGATTTGTTTTCAGGTACTAGCTTGCTAAGAGTACAAGAGGTGGCTCAGTGATGTTTATATTATAGTTTCAGGAGTTTTTACCTAAAATGATAAGCTTCCATCTGTCAACCCAACACTATACCTCAATATAATATCAACCAATGAGGACCATGTATGCACATACATTCCAGCACTGATAGGCCGTTACGCTAGGAGTCCTGTATTCTTTTCTGATATGAAACTGGTTTGTGTAAACTTCACATTTACCTGGGTTAGTTAGTATGCGTTTGTTGTTGAATTTATAGACTCAAAACATTTTGCACATT
Organism: Brachyhypopomus occidentalis; assembly: GCA_020368025.1. Taxonomy (NCBI): domain Eukaryota; kingdom Metazoa; phylum Chordata; class Actinopteri; order Gymnotiformes; family Hypopomidae; genus Brachyhypopomus; species Brachyhypopomus occidentalis. The sequence goes on from JAGXOD010000124.1 coordinate 53,409, forward strand.
TGTCAACCATGAGCAAATCCTGAAACCTCAATTTCATTTTTCTCCCTTCTCAGGAGAACAAGCAATAGATGCCAAGAGTTTGACAGCATTGCTATTTTTATGTACAATCCAGCAGACCACTCTAAGAAATGTATATCAAATACCTGGGTATTATGTAACCCTTTCACTGAATTGAAGCACTTGGCTCTTGCACTCCCTCAACCTCTGTTAATTGTGAATCAGAAGAATCATTAATTGCATGTTCATGAAATTGCATTTTGCTCAAATCTGGGTTAGCATTCTATCAGAACCCAAGACAATATTGCCTGAAGAACTGACAGATAGAGCCTTATTGTTTACTCAGAGTAGGAGACATTGTTGTATGGCAAACAAACATGTATTAATAACAAAGCTGTGCATGGCTGCTTTCTTTTTCTTCCCATGTGAAATGACAAATATGTACTGATTGCATTGGAGTGGAGAAGGCATGGAAATAATGGCATGCTTAACCCTGGTTAGTGGTTTTATATCCCATATCAAAGAAGAGGTACTCTGTGGTGGTGTATAAAGCCAAAATTGAGGTATTTATACTTAATACTTGATTGTTATTGATTTATTATAAGATTTTGTGTCATCTGAAATTTAGCTTAAATGTTATGATTTAAACTTAAACTGGCTTACACTTTTTTTCTGCATGGTTTTTATTATAGTGGTCTTAATCTTATTCCTGATGCTGAATTAGCTCTGAATTGGTATGTAATGGGATAGCTGGTTAGAATGCATCTTATATAACTGGAAATATTTATTAGCAGTTCTACACAAATTTGGATTTGGTTCATCCTTCATAAACTGGATCAAAACCTTACATAGCTCTCCTAATGCAGGCGTTAGGACAAACGATATCACTTCACAAAGCTTCACTCTGCAGAGGGGCACCAGGCAGGGCTGCCCACTATCACCCTCACTTTTCGTTATCTTCATTGAGCTATTAGCAGCAGCAATTCGACAAAATGCAAATATTAAGGGAATTAACACAGAAACTACAAACCATAAGATAACCCTCTATGCAGATGATGTATTACTTTCCCTAGAGAACTCACAAGCTTCTCTTCCAAATACAATACAACTTATAGACGGCTTCTCTTCTATATCAGAATATTCCATCAACTGGGGTAAATCAATAGTTTTACCTATAAATTGTAGTTTTCAGAATACGACCACCACCACACTACAAACAGGAAATATTTAGGCATACATGTCTCTGCTAGACTTTCAGTTAAATCATGTCCCTCTATTAAAAACAATAGAAGATGATCTCAAACGTTGGAACGCTTTACCTATATCACTCATAGGTAGAGTCGCTACCATTTTACCAAAAGTCAACTATTTATTCTCACTAATCCCAAATAAACCCTCTGTTGCTAGGTTTAAATCCTTAGATTCAAACATTTCAAAATGTCTATGGAAAAACAAGCCACCGAGAATAAGTCTGAAAACTTTGCAAAAGCCAAAACTTAATGGTGGCTTAGAACTACCAATTTTTTTATCATTATTTCTTAGCCAATAGATTACAGTACATTTCAAAATGGATCAAATACGATCAAACATGACTGTTTTAAAAGCCTTAGTATAAATACCTCACTGACAGCCTGGTGGAAATTTCTAAAAAAAAAACTCAGTCCCCACTTATCCCATGCAAACTAACACCCATTTGGAACAATCCAGACATTTGCCAGAATAAGAAAGTATGAGTATCACAATATGGAATAATCAACAGTAGATTTCTTGAATATCAACAATTGAAGTCCATCATTCAGTAGATATTTAATCCCAATCAACTGAATTTGGAAATATCAACATGGGTAACTGAATTTTTAAACCTATGTACTTCTAAATTATTATCAAAACTTTATAAATTATTGTTAAAATTTGATGACTCAATCTCCCTTCCGATAGCCAAATGGGAACGAGACCTTTCTATCAATCCAGATCAAAACTTTTGGACAGATATATGTACAAATATCTTCAAAATAAGTAAAAGCCCCAATTTACAACTTATACAATACAAAGTCCTTCATAGAACACACTATACAGACAAAGGATGTTCCAAATGGGCCTAGCACAGTCAAACATATGCACCCACTGTACAGGCAATATAATTGATAACTATATGCATGCTATATGGGATTGTAGGCCTGTTCAGGAATTCTGGCAGAAGATATGTTTAGACTTGTCCACGTGAGACTGCCTGTGCCGGCGGCCTCCTGAACTGGAGGGCCGGGGCTGCCGATCTGGGGTGTCTGTGTGTTGCCCTGGTTGGCGGTGGGGGGGGTGGGGGCTCGGGGGGGCGCTGCCTCTTGGCTGTGGGGTGTGGGGCCGGGGGTGCGGGTGCTGGCCCTTAGCGGGGTGGCCCGGTGCCTGGGACCCCATGCTGGGTCCCTGCCCGTGCGGGGGTGGCCTGCGCCGCAGAGGGTGTGCCGCCAGGTGGGGTTGGTCTGTCTGCCTTGCATCGGGGTATCGGGTCTGGGCCTTGGGGCTCTGGGGTGCCTGGGTGGTGGAGGTGGGGTGGTGACCGTTGGGGGTATCTGGGGTGGGCTGGGGGTGCTGGAATTTTGGACTCGGACCAGCTTACCTCTTATCCTGTTGATGTCTGTAGTCGTTTGATTGTTGTACGACCGGAAGGGTTAAGTATATGAGGAGAATCGTATGTGGGTGAATATGTATGTAGATGAGTGCGTGGGGTGTCTACCTGGTCTCCTTCGGTCGACCTCTTCCTGCCTCAAGCGGGGGGGCAGTGAACGCGGTGCCTAATGAGCCAGTTAGTTAGCTGGTTCTCCTCTTCCAGAGGACTATCTCTTCTGGACCTATGTATTTCCCCCCCCACCTCTACCCCCTAAACATACAAACACACACACAGTATTCATACATTTAGGATCTGGGGGGCAGGCATGTTATCCAAAGGTCGACAAGGCAGGCCTACTGTCATGGCTTCACTCGTCTCCTCACCACTGTCTGTCCCTCAGTTTTTACAGCACTTTAGACATGGAGGGCTTTTGAGGGGACGGTGTGGATAAACACTGACCAGTAGCATGGGGCCTGGGGCTTTGCCCACATCTGTCCCAGCACCTGTCCCCTCAATTTTAACTGCACCATAGTATCACGCACTAGCATACATTCATATACACCAACACCTACACACAACACTGCACTGGGGGTGGAGGGGTGGGAAGGTCTTCGCTCACCCGTTTCCTGCTCCCTGCGAGGGCAGAAATAGGATGCCGGTGCAGGGGCTTGGCAATGGTGTCCTGGGGCTGCTGCCGATCCTGGGTAGGCCATCCATTTGCCCCCGCCTCGGAGGGGGTGTGAAGGTGGATGAGTGTGTGTCTTTGTCCTTGTCTCATTTTGTATAGGTGGATGAATATGTACGTGTTGGGGAGGGGGGGTGTATATATGTGTGTGTGTGTATATATTGGGGTGAATGTTTACATATATTTGTGAGTGTATATATGGGTGGGTGTGTGTGTGTGTATATATGGTTGTGTGTGGGTGGACATATAAAGAGGGTGTATATAAGGGGGTATGTATATGTATATAGGAGTGTATAAGGGTGTGAACGAAGGTGTGGGGTGTATATGGGGGTGAAGGTGTGCGGGTGAACATGTGTGGGTATATATATGGGGGTGAATGTATATATGACGTTGAGTGTATGTATGAGGACAGCTGGTTCTGGGTCTGGGGCTTGTCGTGCCCGGTCCTCACCCAGCTGCTCCCCTGTGGTTACTTCTCCCCCCCAAAGAGGGGGCGCCTTGGGGTTTCGGGGCCCGGCCTGGTGCTCGGGCGTGGCGATTGGCCCGCTCCCCTGGGCGGTTGTGGTCCGGGGCAGCTCGGGGCTCCTCGGCGGGAGAGGGGTCCTGCAGGGTGATGGGCGGCTCTCGGGGCGTGGGGCCTTGCTACTGGCATGTGGTGGTGGGGGGGGTCATCCTGGGGGGCGGCTCTGTTTCCTCTGGTTCCCCTGGGCCTGCGCTCCGTGGTTGGAGGGGTGCTGTCCAGGGTCTCCCTCTCCCAGCCGCTGGGGAGGGCATGCAGGGGTCACTGGGAAGTGCGTCCCTGGGGCTCCACTGCTCCTGGAGGGGCTGTGGGTGGGTGGGATGCCCTGGTCTTTCTCTGCCTGCCTCTTGGGGAATGTTGTCGCAGCTTTCTACCCTTGCTAGTAAGTGCATTCCGTATATTTATCCTAGGTTGCACTTACATAAACACACACTCATACATACACACACATCACAGTCATTTGTGCTGTATGTCTTAGTACACTTTCTGCTCTTCTTTCAGGAGCAGCAGTTGGTGAACCATTGCAGTGGTCATTTGTGCTGTGTTCTTTCTGCACTTCTGTCTTTTCCCTTTTTACTTTCTCTCTCCCTCTTTTCTGTCCTCCTCTTTTCTCTACTTTCTTGTATGGTCCACCTATCCCCAATTATTTTCATCACTATTGTACTGTATTATACAGAATTGTTTTCATTTGATCCTTATATAAAAACAAAGTTGTCATCCAAAGCTGGGGATGGGGGTGGAGGTGGGCAAAAAAAAGAAAAAAAAGAATGCATCTTATAAAAACTTAAAATTATTGATCTAGTACATGTACAATTAAACACAATGAAGAATATCATTATCATATAAGTTTAAAGTGCTCATTGAAATGTAGTGTTGGATTGAGGGCACCAAGTCTTTTGAATGTTCTGGTGTAAAAACTCAGCAGTGTCAATGTGTCATGTGCATAGTGTTCAGATGCAGTCTAGAGTTCAGCAAAAAATGTGTGGGATTGCATCTCACAGTTGGACAGGTAATTTTGGTCTCATGGTCTGTGCATAAAAGCTGTTCCTGAGTCTAGTCGTTCTTGATTTCACATTCCTGTACCATCTCCCTGGAAGGAGTGTGAAGATACCATGATGAGGATGAGTTGTGTCCCCAAAGACCTGATGTTGTAAATGTTCTCCACTGACTGGAAGGCAGTTCCTGTAATGGTTCTGGCAGTTTTGATCACCCTCTAGAGAGCCTTTTGGTCCTGTACAGAACAGTTGCGGAAACAGACAGTGATGTCAGCAGTGAGAATATGTAATATGTGTGTTGTGCCCTCGCCGTCCTTGGATCAATAATCCTTTCCCTGGTCTTGTTGGTATTTAAGGAAAGATTGCTGTCCTGGCTCCATGCCATCAGATGCCAGCTACATCTGTTCTATAGTGCTGCTTGAAAGTTTGGGATTCATGCCGGACTCCACCAGTTGAGAGATGTTGGAGGGACATCTGGCATGTACTGCCTACTTCAGATCTTGCCACAGCATTGCTATTGAATTGAGGTCCGGATTTTGACTGGACCAGAGTGAAAGTCTTCTTTCTCTTAAGCCATTCCTTGGTAGTTTTGCTGGAATGCTTAGGGTCGTTGGATAATACTTTCTGTCCCAGTTTCAACTCCCTGACAGATTCTGGTCAAGAATTTGTTTATTGGAATTGATGGTTCCCTGTATAACATGGAGTCATCCAGGTCCAAAAACAAAACACCAGGCCCATACCTTCACATTTCCACCACAATGTTTCACTGTTGGGAGGACTTTTCTCCAAACATGGCTCCTATGACTGTGGCCAAATAATACACTGGATATATACACTGAGGATCAAAATTATGAGCACTTGATTTTTTCAGAAATAATGTAAACTACATTGACTAACATTTGAAGGATTTTTGTAATGGGTACACTATGCCATTAGAAGTGTTTTACAAAATAATCAAAGTATGTCAACATAAAACCTTTTGTCACATATAGCTCCGCCCTCCGTCCATATCTTGTGTTATTCGCCCTAACCACGCCTTGTTTCTCGTTTCCTTGGTTTCCCTTCTGTCTGTCACTCCCTGTCTTTAGTGTTTCCCAGCTGTGTCGTGTAATCACCCCTTAGTCTATGTATATATACCGCCTGTATTTCCTTGTTTCGCTGTCGGATATTCTATCTCTGTCGATTCCCTGATTATGCCCTGTGTTTATCGATTCCTTGTTTCTCTGGTTCTCCGTGTGTCTTGTTTTTCTCCTACTCGTCTTCCCTTGTCCCTGGCTCCCCGTGTCTTAATGTGCCCTATGTTTTTGTCGTTGTTTGTCTAGTACTCCCTGAAGTCCCCGCTCAGTTATTCCTCTGTTTAGTACTTGGTTACCACCGTCTTTTGTTTATGTCTTTACCCCTCGTATTATCTAGTTGGTTTATTCCCATCTGGTGAGTTTTGTTTATTAGCCTCTGTGGTCGTCTTTCCCTGTTCTCTCCTCTGCTCATGTGTAGATTCACTTGTATTCTCATGTTTTGCTTTGTAGGTGTACTTTCTAATGCTTTAGTGTTTGTTATCTGTGTTCTGTTAGTTGTTCTCCCCGTTTTAGTCTATTATCCCATCCGTAGCCTGTATTATCTCGTGCTTCATTTGTGTTACTGTGCAGTGTCCCACTTTGTTTCGTTTCTATCCCGCATTTGCGTCACGCCTGCCCATGTAAAACGTAACAACTTTATTTTGCAAAAGGCATGATGATCATAATTAGAAACCAGCAAATGACTGTAGCATGTAATAAGATTACAAGTAAATTTTCTGAAGGTAAGTAATCAGTAGGAAGTGTACAGGCCTTTGCTTTGAATGAGTTCATCTGGGGCCACAGGACATCACTAGTCTCTCACTAGTTATTCCAGTCTCTTCCGCAGTTCTGTGACTGTTGTCAAGTCAATTTGATTTAAATAGCGCTTTTTACAACACGTTGTCTCAAAGCAGCTTTACAAATTGTATGAGTCCAGATCCCTAATGAGCAAGCCAAAGGCGACAGTGGCAAGGAAAAACTCCCTAAGATGGCGGGGAAATAGGAAGAAACCTTGGGAGGACCAAGACTCAAAAGGGAACCCATCCCCCATGGGGCGGCCCGTTAGCACCAGTCCGTATTTGTGAACAAGAGGTTCTACAGTTATAGCTTAAAGTTCTTGTTCCCCGGCCAAGTTGTCACAGTCCCTTCGGTGCAGATGGTGCGCCTCAGGTAGGAGCCAGCATCAGCACGTCCCCCCACGGCAATGGTACATCCAACCCCAGCATCAGTACATCCACCGGCGAGCCAGACCATCTCCCAGGTGCTTGTAGGTGCTTGCATGCAGTCGTCTTGGGTAGAAGCATGCAAAAGATGGACAATACAGACTGAGTGTGAGGATGTCAATTTAACCACCATTGATTTAAATGTACATAGCTCATGTGCCAGTGATTAGCATGTAGCTCCGGCAGGCTAATCTATAGCAGCATAACTAAAGGGAGGGGTCCAGAGGTGACCACAGTCATGAGGGCTCACTGAGACATTGCTTTCCAGTCAAGTCAGTCACAACTAGAGTGATGCCATGACACAGCTGGATGACAGCATCAACATCTCAGATTACCAGAAATCTCAACGTCTGGGGGCCCCTGAGCCCCGCACCTTACTAGGGGAATATTTAACTGAAGGCTTGATTATATAGGTGAGTCTTGAGTCTAGATTTAAAGATTGGAACTGTGTCAGAATCTCGGATTGGAGCTGGAAGGCTATTCCATAATTGAGGGGCTTTAAAAGAGAAAGCTCTGCCTCCGGCTGTAGTCTTACAAATTTTTGGAACTAAGAGAAATCCTTCATTTTGGTAGCGTAAAGGGCGAGATGGGTTGTAGTAAGCAATGAGTTCACTCAGATATTGTGGGGCAAGACCATTTAACGCCTTATAGGTTAAGAGAAGAATTTTAAATTCAATTCGATGTTTAATCGGAATCCAATGTAATGCCGCGAGAGTGGGACTAATATGATCGAATTTTCTAGCCTTAGTTAGAACTCAGTTCTTGTACAAGTTGTAGCTTCTTTATGGACTGTTTAGAGCATCCAATTAGAAGACCATTACAGTAGTCCAATCTTGACGAGGCAATAGCATGGACCAGCTTCTCTGCATCAGCTAATGAAAGTAAGTGTCTCAGCTTGGCGATATTACGTAAATGGAAAAAGGCATCCTTAGTGACATTGCATATATGTGTGTCAAATGAAAGATCCGAATCAATAGTGACACCTAAGCTTTTTGCGGTAGACTTAGGTGTTACTGAAAACTCATCTAGGGTAAGGGGAATATCAGCCCAGCTGCTTCTAGCAGCTTTAGGCCCAAGAATCAGCACCTCAGTCTTATCAGAATTTAGTTGAAGAAAATTAGACGCCATCCAGTTTTGTTGGGAATTATATTTTAATCCTTTATATTTTGCTAGCATTACATTACTAATCAACTGCTTAGCATCATGCAGTATAATTTACTATTACATTATTAATCAAACTGATTAGTGTTAAGAGTGTCATACAGACAGTAAAAAGCTGACAAGCATATTCTAAGAGCGTAGATGGAAATTTGCAAAAACAGGAAAAGGGTCTGCAGACACAGGATGCTTGGAAAGGGGTATTTTATGTTTGCAAATGTCAGATGCAACCTGCAAAAGGTGCATTTGACGAGGGGTGCAAAACATTGTTTATACATGCTTAGAAGAAAGGTGTGGGTGTTTGACATCTGTAACCCTTATGTGACCTCGAGGTGTGAAATACCGCTGTAGTGGTTCGGAGAAAATAGAATGAGTCCATCTATTGTGAATAAACAAACAAGCAGTTTTTGGAAAACAGGTAGACTTCGGGGTATTCCAACAGGGGTGGGGGCCACACTCAGGTTCTGATTATAAAGATGGTGACAGACGCTGACTGTCTCTGAGTTACACTCCGAGCGGCTCGAATAGCTTAGGCTTTTCACTCTTGTGGTGTACTCTCCAGAGATCTCTGCATTTATTTTATGCTTCCTTTAATAAAAGATTAAAAGGCACAAGACTGGTGACTGTTTTCTTTTTGCATCAAACGAACGCGCTGCGCTAAAACAGGAGGAGTGTGAAGCGCAACAGTTTTTAATGTCCTGGACGCAGCTCTCAATCTTGAGAGTAGTGGTGATACCATCCTGATTGGAAGATATATACAACTGAGTATCATCTGCGTAGCAATGGAAGCTAATACCATGCCTACGGATGATAGTGCCCAGTGGAAGCATATATAATGAAAATAATATGGGGCCCAGTACAGATCCTTGTGGGACACCATATTTTACCTTAGAACGCTCTGAGCATTCGTTGTTTACTAGTACAAATTGGTAACGATCTGTCAGGTAGGACCTGAACCAGGAGAGTGCTTGACCTCTTATACCAATGAGTGTCTCAAGTAGAATATTATGATCAATGGTGTCAAAAGCCGCACTGAGGTCTAGCAGTATGAGAAAAGAAATGTGTCCTTTATCAGAGGATATCAAGAGATCATTTACTACTTTAGTCAGCACAGTTTCAGTGCTGTGGTGGAGTCTAAATACAGACTGAAATAATTCTAAGACATGTTCTGTCTGTAGGAAGGAAGAGAGTTGTGAAGAAACTACATTCTCTAGAATTTTGGATATGAATGACAAATTAGAGATAGGCCTATAGTTGGACATTTCCTGGGGGTTAAGACCAGGTTTTTTAATTAGTGGCTTGATAACTGCAAGTTTAAACGAACTGGGAATATAGCCCAGGCTCAGAGAGCAGTTTATTATAGTGAGCAAAGGTCCTATATTGCTATGCAGTAATTCTTTAAGTAAATGGGTTGGTACTGCATCTAGTATGCATGTGGAGGGCTTGGCAGATTCCGCCAATGAAATAAGCTCATCATGACCAATTGGGGAGAAGGACTCTAACAGGGCATCAGAGCTGACCAGACAGCTGTCAAGGTGCATAGGCATGTTGACAGGCTCTGAGATAGCACAACCAATTTTTTCCCTAATTTTATCAATCTTATCATTAAAGAATTTCATAAAATTATTACTGCTACACTCTAGTGGGATTAGTGGATTAATTTGATCATGGCTCCTTGTTAGGCTGGAAACAGTTTTAAATAGGAGTTTTTATGTTTTTCTATTAAAGCTGATAAGTATGAGGATTTTGCCGTATGGAGTGCATGCTTATATTCACTAAGGCTGCTTTTCCATGATAGTCTAAACACTTCTAACTTTGAATTTCGCCATTTACGCTCCAGGATCCTCGCGGCTCGTTTGAGACTACGCGTGTGCTCGTTATACCATGGCGCTATTCTTCTCTCAGAGGCTCTCTTATAGCGTAATGGTGCAACCTTGTCTAATGCTGTACGAAGAGAAGTCTCAATGTGCTCGGTAAAATGCTCTAGTCCTTCCGGAGCTACAGGTGTATCAATTTCTGTCAAACCAGGTAAAATGTCAGTGAGCGCGGCTATGGTACTAGGTGCTATAATTCGTTTCATTCGGTAGCGGGCGGCTGATGAGTACCGTCAGTCAAGCATAACTCGTACGTTATGAGGCTGTGGTCTGAAACGGCCTCACTCTGAGGTAAAATTGCTAAGCTGGATATGTTAATACCAAATGATAAAACCAGGTCTAAAGTATGACTACAATTATGTGTAGGACCCACCACATTCTGAGTGATACCCATTGAATCAAGAATTTCTTGAAAATTTTTGCTTAAAGCATCACAAAGATTCTGCTTTAGATGACAGGGATCTAATATTTAGCAGTCCTAGTTTCAGATTTAAACTACTCTCCAAGGGAGCATAATCCAATTTAACATTGATTACATTTTATCTACTAACTTTGCGAGAGTTATTTTTTGCTACTCGAGGAACCGACAGTCTCAATCCAGTGTGACCTAGGTGACATCTCTTTGCAGCTAGCAGACAGTCGTTTTAGCCTTTGTGTCTGCTGCCTGGCCTCAGCTCTGGTTTGTCAATCCCCATTAACAAGTCCTACACTACCACTAGTAAGCCTAGCAGATATGCTACGGGAAATGAGAGCAGCACCCTCCCAAGAAAGTCTCGCTTCAAAAGGCCAGGCCTGCCCTCAAAACGCGTCCAATTATCTATATAACCCACGTTGTTTTCTGAGCACCATTTAGACATCCAGCGGTGTAGCGCCAATAACCTGCTGTAGATTTCGGTGCCACGCCGAATTGGAATGGGACCAGAGCATATTACGGCATCTGACATAGTCCCCGCTAACTCACACACGTCTTTAACATTACCCTTAGTGATCACGGACTGTCTCAAACCCACATCATTGGTGCCGACGTGTACCACTATCTTTGAATATTTACGATTAGCCAGCACCTTAAGATTAGCCCTGATGTCAGGCGCTCTAGCCCCCGGGATACACTTAACTTTGGCCGCTGGTGTCTCTAAGGGGGTCGCTATATTCACGTGTTGGAGCTGGGAATCTCCTATTACCAGAGCTCTTTTAACAGGTCGCTCAGTCGGTGTATTACTGAGTGGGGCAAACCTGTTTGACATGGGAATCTGAGTAGAACGGTTCTCAGCCCTACGGCTATGCCGCCGAGAAGTCACCCATTTGCCCCACTGCGAGGGCTCTAATGCCGGAGCTGGGGGCTCGCTAGCTACGGTGGCTACGGTGGTGGCCTGCTACGCTAGGTGCTACTGACTCTTTAGGACTCTCTAAAGCCCGGATGCGCTCCTCTAAAAGCGAAATCTTCTCCGTCATGCTAATAATTAATCTACACTTGTTACAAACAAAATTATCCCTACTGATGGAAGAAGAGTAGCTAAACATGCCACACGCCACACAAAAAACAGGCGACTCAGACATGATGAAATACTAAAGATACTTAGCTTCGCTTGAGATGAACTTGAATGTTTTTCGATGGCTTGTGGAAGTTGTTGTAGCCGGAGTCATGCTTAAATATGTCCACAAAGTCCACAAAATATTTGTAGATGTATCAGATGTAATTAAACAGATAGAAAAAAAGGGTAGGCAAAAAATACTCTGCAGCAGCGTCAGCTGCTGTTGTGGATTTCTTGGCCATAACTTTTCCTGAGGTATTCTATTGGGTTTATATCAGGACTCTGGGCTGGCCATTTCAATGTTTCAATGTTTTCAAGGAACTGCTTAACCCGTTTTGATGTGTGACAGGGGACATTGTCCTGCATGAATATTGCTGGCTGATTGAGTGATGAATGCAAGGAAGGAACCTTGTGTTGTTGATGACGGTTCTGATACACACTTGCATTCACTCTACCATACAGCCATATAGAGGTCCAACTCCTGCTGCCGAAAACATTCCCCAAACCATGACACTTCCTCCTCCCCTCTTCACTGACTTCTTTACACACTTTGGGTTCAGTCTTTCCAGTTTATCACCGAACATAATGTTTCCCATTAGACCCAAATAAATTAAACTTAACTCTGGACCACTTCTCTTCTGTCCACACAACATGTTCCTCAGCGAAGGTGAGTCTAGCTTTTTTATTCTTTTTGATTAGAGTAAAAAAAATATACTAATTCCTTTAAGAATTTCATGAATTGAGCAACATTTTTCTATGTTGCAAAATGGTATTTAGAAGTTCCCCCTATAGGTGTGAGTGTGTGTGTGCGTGTTGGCCATGTGGTGGACTGGCGACCTGCCCATGGTGTACCCTGCCTTCGCCAGCAGATGCTGGGATTGGCTACAGCCCCCCCGTGACCCCGACTAGCGGGAATAAGCGGTCCGAATAATGAATGAATGAATTTAATGCAGGGCACAGACACAGTCTCAATCCTATAGGAACTTGGTGAGGCCTTTTGGCAGCTTGCAGAGTCAGTTAAGCCGGTTTGTCTGCGGCCTGGTCGCGATTCTGGATTGTCAGCAGCTCCTAATACTACTCTGCCGACTAACTAACAGGCTATGGGCTATGCGGCAGGAAAGCAGGGCGGCGCCATCCCGAGTGGGGTGGACACCATCCCTGCCTAAAAGACCAGGCTTGCCCTCGAATATTCTATAGTTATCAATATAGCCCACATGATTTTCGTTATACCACTCGGACATCCAACAGTTTAACGCCGTGCTGTATTGCTCATCGCTGCGCCGCATTGGGATGGGACCAGAGCAAATTACTGCATCGGACATCGTCTGGGCCAGTTTAACCACCTCTTTAATATTAGCTTTAGTCACTTCTGACTAAATCACTTCGGTATATTGTTGGCCCCTACATGTATAACTATCCTGGAAAATCTCGTTTTAGCTAATAGTCTAAGATTGGCACTAATGTCCGGTGCTCTGGCTCCCGATAAACAACTGACTGTAACCGCTGGAGCCCCTAAAGGATTAGCTACTTTCATGTGCCGAACGATAAGGTGTTCCTCAGTGGGTGTTTCACTGAGCGGGGCAAACCTGTTGGACACGTGAACTGGGGAGTGGTGTTCTGGTGGGCTAGCGTTGGCGTTAGCTGCAGCCCTCATTCTCCGACTATGCCGCCGAGACGTCACCTATGCGCCCCGCTGTGAGGGCTCTAACACCGGAGTCGCGGAGGCACTAGCTCTCCCTGGTGTGTCCACAGCTACAACTGACTCTTGCTCTCTATCCCTTAATAATGAGTGGACGCGGCGCTCTAAACTTTCCACTTTCGCCCGCGAGGGAAGTGACTAACTGGCACCTATTACAAATGCTATTACTATTACTGTCAGCAGCGAAAGGGGCTAAACTAAACATGCCACACTCCGAACAAGCAAACAAACTAGCACCAGCCATACATAAATCAAAAAACTTACCGCGTTTAGCCGAAATTTAGGAACTTGTGCTAGTAGACTGTCGTTGTGGCAGGAACAAGCAGCTGCTCGCCTCGACTGTGGAAAAACTACCTGTGAAAGTGGTCTAGGAAGACAACAGTTAGGAACAGTAGGGAAATAGTAATCACAAATTAGAAAATAATCGTAAAGTTAACGTAATCGTAAAATCAGAAAAACATATATATATATATATATATATATATATATATATATAGTAGTATATCCGCTAGGCTTAATAGTGGTAGTGTAGGAGTAGTTAATGGGGATTGACAAACCAGAGCCCAGACCAGGCAGCAGACACACAGGCTAATCTGACTGTCTGCGAGCTGTGAGGAGATGTCACCTAGGTCACAATGGATTGAAACTGTGTCTGTTCCTCGAGTATCAAAAAACAGTTCTCGTAAAATTTGTAAACAAAATTTGATAGTTGTTAAATTCAATAACGCTGCCGCTGAGAATTAATTTAAATAATTTAAATCTGAAATTAGGATTGCTAAATATAAGATCCCTGTCATCTAAAGCACTGCTTGTTAATGAAATGATTACTGATCATAATCTAAGCATGCTTTGCTTGACTGAAACCTGGACACGGCCAGACGACTATATGGCCCTAAACGAAGCGTCTCCCTCCGGCTATAGATACGTTCATAACCCCCATCCAAATGGTCGCGGAGGTGGTGTTGCCACACTATATGACCCCGATATAGGCGTCTCTCAAAAATCAGGCTTCAAAATTTGGACTTCCTGTCTCATATAGTGATATCGGCTGATAAAGTGATTATAGTTGGCGATTTTAACATCCACTTTGAGAATCTGCATGACTATTTTAGAATAGACTTTCAAGCAATTCTTGATTCAATCGGTATCACTCAGAATGTGGTGGGTCCTACGCATAATTGTAGTCATACATTAGACTTGGTATTATCGTTTGGAATCAACATATCCAGTTTAGCAGTACATCCTCAGAGTGAGGTCGTTTCTGACCACTGCCTCGAGTTGCGTTTGAGCGTCTGTATTCATCGGCAGCTCCGTTACCAAACCAAACTAATTATTACATCTAGTACTATATCGGCGCTCGTTGATACTTTACCGGATCTAACAAACAGGATCTATCCACCTGTAGCTCCGGAAGAGGTAGAGAGTATTACCAAGCATGTCGAGTTTTCTCTCCGTACAGCTTTAGACAAGGTTGCTCCATTGCGAAATAAGACAGTAAATGAGAGAAAGATGGCGCCTTGGTACAACGAGCACACTCGTAGTCTCAAACGAGTCACGCAAATCCTGGAGCGTAAATGGCGAAATTCTAAGCTAGAAGTATATAGATTATCATGGAAAAGCAGCCTTATTGAATATAAGCATGCCCTCCGTTTGGCAAAATCCTCCTACTTATCGGCTTAAATAGAAAAGCATAAAAACTATCCAAGACTCCTATTTAAAACTGTATCTAGCCTAACTAGAAATCATGATCCCAAATCCCACAGGAGTGCAGCAGTAATAGTTTTATGAAGTTCTTTATTGATAAGATTGATAAAATTAGGGAAAAAATTAGCCATGCTATCTCAGACCCTGTCAACCTGCAAATGCACTCTGACAGCTATCTAGTTAGCCCTGGTGCTTTTTTGGAGTTTTTTTCCCCAATTGGTCATGAGGATCTTATTTCATTGGTAAAATCTGCCAAACCCTCCACATGCATTCTAGATGCCGTACCGTCTCATCTACTCAAAGAATTACTGCACAGTAATGTAGAACCCTTGCTTACTATAATTAACCATTCTCTGAGCCTAGGCTACATCCCGAAATCACTTAAACTTGCAGTCATCAAGCCACTAATTAAGAAACCTAGTCTTAATCCCCAGGAACTGTCCAACTATAGTCCAATCTCTAATCTGTCGTTCATTTCCAAAATTCTAGAAAAAGTAGTTTCTTCGCAACTCTCTACTTTCTTACAGACAGAACATGTCCTAGAGCTACACCTTTTTACACATTTTGCAACACATTTCTTTTCTTATACTTTTAGACCTTAGTGCTGCTTTTGACACCATTGAACCATTGATCACAATATTCTTCTGAATAGGCTGGAGACACTCATTGGCGTAAGAGGTCAAGCACTCTCCTGGTTCAGATCCTACCTGACAGATCGTTACCAATTTGTACTTGTAAATAACAAATGTTCAGAACGTACAAAGGTAAAATATGGTGTCCCTCAAGGATCTGTATTGGGCTCCATATTATTCTCATTGTATTTACTGCCGCTGGGCACAATCATTCGTAGACATGGTTTTAACTTCCATTGCTACGCAGATGATACTCAGTTGTATATATCCTCTAATCTGGATGATGTCAATACTATTCCCAAAATTGAGACCTGCGTCCAGGACATAAAAAACTGGATGGCGTCTAATTTTCTTCTTCTAAATTCCGATAAGACTGAGGTGTTGCTTCTTGGACCAAAAGCAGCTAGAAGCAATTGGTCTGATATCCTTCTCTCCCTAGATGGCTTTTCAGTTACACCTAAATCTTCTAAAAAAAGCTTAGGTGTCACTATTGATTCGGATCTTTCATTTGATACACTTATATGCAATGTCACTAAGGCTTTTTTCCATTTACGTAATATCGCCAAACTAAGACATTTACTTTCATTAGCTGATGCAGAGAAGCTGATCCATGCTTTTGTCTCGTCAAGATTGGACTACTGTAATGGTCTTCTAATTGGATGCTCTAAACAGTCCCTAAAGCATTACACTGGCTTTCGGTTAAATATCGGATTGATTTTAAAATTCTTCTGCAGACCTATAAGGCTTTAAACAGTCTTGCTCCACAATATCTAAGTGAACTCATTGCATACTCTAACCCATCTTGTCTTCTGCGCTCCCAAAATGCAGGATTTCTCTTGGTTCCAAAAATTAGTAAAGCTACAGCCGGAGGCAGAGCTTTCTCCTTTAAAGCCCCTCATTTATGGAATAGCCTTCCAGCTCAAATCCAAGATTCTGACACAGTTCCAATCTTTAAATCTAGACTTAAGACTCACCTATTTAATCAAGCCTTCAGTTAGTATTCTACTTGTGAAGGTGTGGAGCTTGGGGGCCTCCAGTCATTGAGCTTTCTACTTATCTGAGATGTTGATGCTGTCATCCAGCCATGTCATGTGATCACTCTTGTTGTGACAATGACTTGGGTGGAAAGCAATGTCTCCGTGAGCCCTCTTGACTGTGGTCACCCCCAGGCCCCTCCCTTTAGTTATGCTGCTATAGATAAGCCTGCCAGAGCCACATGCTAATCACTGGCACGTGAGCTATGTATCGATAGTTGTCTAAATTGATTTTCACATACTTCACATATTTTATATCTTGATTGCATTCTTCTACAAAAAGAAAATGCCATACAAGCACCTAGGAGATGGTCTGGCTTGCCAGTGGATGTGCCGATGCAGTGGTTGGATGTGCCATTGCCGCAAGGGGATGCGCTGATGCCAATTCCTACCTGAGGCTCGCCATCTACACTGAAGGGACTGTGACTACTCGGCCTGGAACTAGAACTATAACAACAGGACTATATTTGAACTATACTTGAACTATGAATGCGGACTTCTGCTAGCAGGCCGCCCAATGGAGGATGGGTTCCCTTTTGAGTCTTGGTCCTCCCAAGGTTTCTTCCTAAATTCCTGCGGGAGTTTTTCCTTGCCACTGTCGCCTTTGGCTTGCTCATTAGGGATCTGTACCCACGCAATTTGTAAAGCTGCTTTGTGACAACATGTGTTGTAAAAAGCGCTATATAAATAAATTTGACTGACTGACTGACTCTTTCTCTCATCCTCCTCCTCCTTGAAGAAACCCCCCCCTTTCCAGACAGAGCTAATGAATATTCAGTGATTGAGGCCCAGTGGTCAATCGTATAGTTGACCAATAATTATACTTTGATCACGCTCCTAAAAGTTAGTTAAAAGGCGTTTCTCAAGAAAGAATAGTGAGTTGGAGGAATGCCAAAAGACTGCAACTAAGTTCGAACTTAATCCCAACCTCCAAGGAAGATCATTTTATTTCTCGAGAAAAGTATTTAATCTAGTTTGTTTTGTGATGTCGTCAAAATTTGCTCTCATTTATTTAGTCTTTTAAATCAATTTCATTTTCTTTTACTCAGTTAAATTAAAGTTATTTCTGGTCGGCTGACAGTTATTGATTTTAATTTAGCTCGAAGTGTAGTCCTCGACAAGTAATCAACGCAAGTGGAAATCCGACCGAACACCGGCAAACCATTGCTTTGACATCCCACTAATTCTTCACAATTGCAAGAAAGTTGGAAGCCACCCGGAAGGGGTAGCTCTGTGAAGTCTTAGCGTTCGTAAAGAAGTGACCCGAGTCGTGTACGCACCAAACTGCAAGAGCCAATATCCGCACTTCCTGCGAGCGCGTCAATTCAAACTCGCCTGCGAACTCTGCAGTTGACCGCCCACGGACGTGTCCTCCTATCTGCAAGTTAGACGCCAAATACATGCTAATTTGGGGTGTCCGGTGCTAATAACTTGCCACTACGTACAGTATTTTCTATCCCTCTTAGATTTAATATTATTAAGCCTTTTCATTCGCCTCTGTCTGGAATTTCGTGCTCTTCCTAATTCTCCTCTGAGACTCTCTTTTCCTCCTTGGTCCTACCTGAGTTAGAAAAGTATCCTGTTAGCTATACAATCCAGTCATAATCAAATAATAGTTAGTGGTTGTTTATTATTCCCCGTTTACTCTAGATTAGTAGATTCACGTGTAGACTTAGTTACATTACTGAGCCAAACCATTCACATGTTATTCCCTGTAATGCTTCAATTATTATATTAATCATTCAATAAACTTGGACATTTATTTATTAATCTGATTACGGTGATAAATACACATTTTGGTCGCGGATTCAGAACTCAGCCCTTTGGTAATGAGACTGATATATCATTATTTCATCTATTACAGTTATCAAATACATATTTCCCTGAAATATCAGGGTGATTCCCCGTTTCATAACTCATAATTATCAGTATATCCGCTACAAGGGCCCTGGTGGTCTGTACACATTAGTAAGTGAGAAAGCGTTATTATTTGTATCCGGATTAGTTATATTAATAGATAGCATCTCAATAGAATTGGAGATATCATAGTGTTTCTGGAGAATTTCTAAAGAATTTCTGTAGATTATGCATATTCATCCTCTGCCTGACAATCTTGGTTTATGGACATAACTGTATCCCGCAGTGGTGGCTTCGTTTAGAGTTACAATCGGATTACTCAATATTTGATCGCTCAATACTAAAGCAGCTATTGTGAGCGAGATTATAAGCAACCAGAAAATTGATGTTTTCTGTCTCACAGAAACTTGGATTCGATCTGGTGAATACGTCTTCTTTGTCTTTAGCATCACCTGTATCTCGTTTATTTCCTGATTGTTCTGTGTATTTAAACTGCGTGTTTGTATCCTTCATTGTCTGGTCATTGTTTTACATTGTGAAAGTCAAGGCTGTTTACTCTATTCTCCGCTTCCCGTATATCGTGCTTTACTCTACCCCTCACTACTTACCCTGTTTGGTGTATGCTTTGTCCCAGCGTCTACTCCAGGTCTTATGGTTCGTTACCTTGTTTTTCTGTTTGATTGTGTATGTTTTTCTTTAATTTATTGTCAAATGCCTGATTTATTCCCTACCTTAGGTAGATTGCTGTAGTTATTTCTATGTGTCTTACCTTGTTTCCCGTCTCGTTCCCCCCCAAGTTATGCTTAGGTTTCTGAGTTGCTAAAGTTCTGGTTTGTGTTGTTTGTAATTTTTACATTCCTTTCTTATATTTACTTTGTTAGCCTGCATGTCCTTTCATTTTGCCCCATTGGTCATGTAAACCCCTTGTGTCCGAACCTAGTCTGTGTATTGGTTGTGTGTCTTTAAATATGTGCATGTACAAGGTCATAAAAACTGTCTTAATCCATTCCTAGCTCCTGTGTCTGTTATCAGAAACAAGGCAGGAGGTCTCTGTGTTAATGGTATCTTCAAAATAGGCTTTGGTGTGGTGAATCAGCTGTCAGATCAAAGCCTGAACTACAAACTCACAAGGGCACAGCAACCCAATCTACAGCCCCCCTTGTTTGCAGAGACCAATTAACACCTGCCTCTCACTAATTGCAAAATGTCTTCTGCACAGCAGAAATGCTGCACCTTATTAGTAATGCAAAATAAGACCTGGCCCTACGAATCATGTGAAGTCTGCTCTTTTAACCACTTATGAAAAGCTGGAGCTTTTAAAGTGCTAATAGCCTTCCAGCTCCAATCCGAGATTCTGACACAGTTCCAATCTTTAAATCTAGACTTAAGACGCACCTATTTAATCAAGCCTTCAGTTAGTATTGTACTTGTGAAGTTGTGGAGCTTGGGGGCCTCCAGTCATTAAGTCTTCTGGCAATCTGAGATGTTGATGCTGTCATCCAGCCATGTCATGTGATCACTCTTGTTGTGACAATGACTTGGGTGGAAAGCAATGTCTCCATGAGCCCTCATGACTGTGGTCACCCCCAGGTCCCTACCTTTAGTTATGCTGTTATAGATAGGCCTATCGGAGCCACATGCTAATCACTGGTATGTGAGCTATGTATGTCTGTTTAAATAGATGGTTGTCTAAATTCACATATTCAACCTTTATTTTATATCCTGGTTGCATGCTTCTACAAAAGACAATTCCATACAAGCACTTAGGAGATGGTCTGACAATAGGACGTGCTGATGCCAACTCCTACCTGAGGCTCACCATCTGCATTGAAGGGACTGTGACTACTCGGCCTGGAATTAGAACTATATAGATCTTTGAACTATAAATGCGGACTTCTGCTAGCGGGCCGCCCAATGGAGGATGGGTTCCCTTTTGAGTCTTGGTCCTCCCAAGGTTTCTTCCTAAATTCCTGCCATCGTAGGGAGTTTTTCCTTGCCACTGTCGCCTCTGGCTTGCTCATTAGGGATTTGGACCCATATGATTGTAAAGCTGCTTTGTGACAACATGTTTTGTAAAAAGTGCTATATAAGTAAATTTGACTTTGACTAATTCTTGGCTAAAGCTGGCAACAGGCCCAAAAGGCACAAAAGATGCTCAAGGCAAAGCTTGTGGGAAATATGCTGCTTTTAACTAGCACTATACATAAAACCTAGTGAAAACCTTATGGTATTTTTATATTGTGATCTATGATGCTTGTAAATATTTTTTTAGTAAAAAATTTTTTAATGATGTGTGGAGTGTAGCAGCTCTCTGATATGGCCTTGTTAATGATCCTAAGATCACTATTATAGGCTTAATATTTTAACTGCCTCAAATTACACTTGTACTTTAGACATTAGGCATTTCTGCAACAAGGACTGTGGCTATTTTTATAAGAATGTCTAAAGAAGATTATTAATCTGGAAGTGATGTGATCTTTTCAGATGCTTAAAGCAACGTGGTGCATTTTGAACAGCAGGATATAACATAAAAGCTGATGGATGATGTAGAATGTATTGTAATGGAATTGAGAATTGATTCAGTCTAACACAAACTGCCTCTTCATCAAGCTATGAAACAGTTCAGACAGTTAAGATGGCTTGCTAATTTTGTTTACATTAATTAAAATGTAAAAATAAATGGCAACAATGAAGCATATGGGTAAGCATTGAAGTAGTCTATAATTACATTTTTGTAAAACAGAAACTTCAGAAAGTGAACAAAATCTGATCAGTCTTATGTTGAATATCACCACAATCATTATATTTCAAACAAGCATTTTACTTTAACTTTCCTTCATTTTACATTCAATTGGCCTTTATTTATTTGAGAATGTATTCCAGTTATATTATATTTCATTTCTTGCAGCTGCTTTGTGCCACCCCACAAAAAACAAAATTACTGGTAAAAACCTATTGCATCTCAAGATTAAAACCTAATGTCAGAGGTACACAGGGCAATTGTTTATTGCTGCATCAAATAAAGTCATAGCATTTAACTTCCAATTAGACACCAATGAGACACTGCTCTGTCCCTCTACTCTTAATAAGATGTGGTCAAGTCCACTGCTCTGAGTCACACCGATAGTCACTGCAGAAGCCTTAAATATGTTGAATCCTTCATTGATTGCTTTGAGGTCATCTATCAAAGCTGCTCATGCCAAGCTTTTAAATAACGTGCCCCCTTAGAACCAGCAAAGTGTATGATAAATAAACAGGTGCCAGAAGATACATAAATTTTCTCTTCTTATGATGGCATAAATATGTTACTCGAGATTCACCAAAAGCCTGGTGAGCTCTCCAAAAATACTTTGGTGGGTCTGGGGGTGCTGCAGCAGGAGGGATCAGCAGAGGGAGATCCGGGGATGTGGCCTCTCTCATCACAGGAAAAGGACCGGAAGACGTGGTCCTCCTTACGACGGAGACCGGTTCAGACTGGGTGGCTAGTGGGACAAGCCACCTCGACAGAACAAGCAGACCCTGATAGTACAGACAGACACAATGCCCTCTCAGCTACTCTCAAAGGGACTCTGTGCCCCTTTAACTGAGGTATAGGGAGCTTACACTGGTGCTTGAGAGCACACCGAGCCCTGCCATGGGTTATCTGACTGTTCAAATCATTTTTTCCATGTGTAGCGTTGTAGGAAGTTCTTCTCTGTAGTACAAACCAAACAAGAGATGAAATAAAACACAGACACAAATGAGCACACAAACCGAAACTATGACAGATATCCAAACTATTAACAGCGGTAAACATGAAACACGATAGCCAGAATAAGTACTATACCAATTGACAATGTGCATTCAAAATCATAATTAGGTGTCAGTATGATTGACAAATGGTAAAACAGTTTCAGTTGTATCTGAAATCTAATTCTAAAGTTTCCATAACAAACTATAACACTTAATATTTATTTTCAACCCTGTTTTGATCTAATTATTTATGATCTAATGAAAATGATTATTAATGTAAACATGGAAGAATACCTTATTCAAGTTCCAGATTTCATCTTGTCTGAAGTAACCTTGTTGTACTAACTTACTAAGCAGTTTTTTTCCTTGTGGTCGATTGAAGCCCCCTTTCATGAATTAACTTTGCTCTAATTGAATATCCAACAGACTGAGCTGGGATGAAGAGGTATTGTGATGACAACATTTTTATTTTGAGGTGGTGAGACATTTAACTGCATGACTACAGTTCATAATTAGACAGTGATACTGCAATTATGGAATGAGTATGAAACTCACATACCATATATTAATTTTCAGATTTATGGTCTTCCTCTCAGAGTGATTTGGCATTAATATTAAACTCAGAGATGAATGATTTTAAAACTGCTGTTGCACTGCTCTGTGCATGAATCTCTCTGTGTAACTCATCTAATACCACACTGCATAAGTAGCACTTTTTAAATGTTATGTAAATATTGTTTCATGCTGTAGATGACATGCTGTAGGATCCAATTAAAAATGTAATTGTTTTTTTTTTTCATTCTTAGCACAAAGCTAAGAATGAAATAAATTATCAAGGCTCGGATACTCTAGAGAAGATAATTTATTCAGCATATACTTGAAAATCATCTACCTATGCACTGCTGAAAGAAAATGCCAGATAAACTACATTAAAACATTAAATAAACTGTTTTTGTAGACTGCCTGTAAAATACTTCCTGTACAAATCTACTGTAAATATATAATTGTTTTGCCAATTGGTGCAGCACAGAATCAGATAGTTCAAAATGCCGCAGCCAGAGTTCTAACTAGAACTAGGAAATTTGAACATATCAGCCCAGTCTTATCGGCCCTGCACTGGCTCCCAGTAAAATTCCGTATTGATTTTAAAATTATTCTATTGACTTATAAAGCACTGCATGGACTTGCTCCTGACTACCTCCAAGAGCTTATCTCTTATTATGAACCCCCGCGACCACTACGATCCCAAGGTGCTGGCCTCTTATTAGTTCCATCAATTAATAAAGTAACAGCAGGGGGAAGAGCCTTTTCTTATAAGGCCCCCCAACTATGGAATAGTCTTCCAGAATGTGTCCGGGACTCTGGCACAGTCTCAATCTTTAAGTCTAGGTTGAAAACTTACTTGTTTGATCTAGCATTTGGTAATTAATGTGCCCCTTTAGATAAGGTAACAGATCCAGGGGTTCATGGGCAAAGGGTTTTTATGGCAAACTGGGCGCTGGTGCTGTCATCCTATCACTGCACGCGGTCACTCAAGTTTGTCGACGGTGTAGTGGATGGATGCCAGTGTCTCAGGATGCTCCCAAGTCTGTGTTACCTTCTGGTTCTGCCCTTTAGCTAGGCTGTAATAATTTAATTGCCGGAGTCGCTGCCACACTCAAGAAATGTTTACATTTACTTTGTCTAACATTCCATATAGAACTAATTGCCCCTCTTCTTCCCAATGGCTGCCCGAGAAATACCGGGACAAGGAAAGACGAGCCTTTCCCGTTACCCACCCCATACAAGCATCTAGGAGATGGTCTGGCTTGCCAGTGGATGTGCCGATGCCGTGGTCGGATGTGCCATTATCGCAAGAGGAGGGCGCTGATGCCAACCCCCACCTGAGGCTCATCGACTCTGAAGGGACTGTGACTACTCGGCCTGGAATATATCTGGACTATACATGACCTGTGAATGTGGACATTGCTAGCGGGCCGCCCAATGGAGGATGGGTTCCCTTTTGAGTCTTGGTCCTCCCAAGGTTTCTTCCTAAATTCCTGCCATCTTAGGGAGTTTTTCCTTGCCACTGTCGCCTTTGGCTTGCTCATTAGGGATCTGGAACCACGCAATTTGTAAAGCTGCTTTGTGACAACATGTGTTGTAAAAAGCGCTATATAAATAAAATTGAATTGAATTGAAATTGAATTGAACCCAGCCAGGTAGAACAGGGCAGGTTCCTACGCCATCACACCAGCACGCCCCCTCATAACAAACCACTCCAGAGATCACAATCACCTCAGTACTGACAGCTGTGCACCGCTCCCCGTTAACATTTTTAAGCCCACAGGATCTGCTGTTCAGTGCTGCACATTCACAGCGCCTGTGCTAGAAGAAGTGGAGTCCTGGTCTGCTACGTCGCTGGACTCCGCGTGAGTTTCATGCTTAAGAGAAGTCACTACTTTGTCACTGTCCTTTTTTACTCAATGCCTGAGTATTTCTGTTCACATTTTGGTATGTAAAATATAGATTTTGGTTCAACATCTTTGCCTCCTGCTGCTCACCACCCAACGTTACAGAATGTGCAGCCTGGTGCAGCAGGAGGCAGGGAACCCACGCCCTGGAGGTGCTAGCAGCACAAGGTAGGTAGCTGGGGCAACAGCAGCAGGAAATAGGTGAGCTAAAAACTTTGCTTCAGGCGCTAACCGGTTGTATTCAGACTTTGTCTGCACAGGCAAGCACCTCCCTGAGGACACCAGTCGAGGGAGTGAAACTGCCTTTGCGCTCGAGTTCCGCACGGTGGCCCCGGTTTTCTTAGCGGGGTTGAAACCAGAGCTGCGTGCAGAACTTGTGTATCGGCAGAACTCGAAAACTCTAAATGAAGTGGTCAGATTGGCGATCACGTATGATCGACTGCTGCAGGAAAGGGGCAGCCAAACTTGGGCACCGCCCCTTGGAACATCCCTCGAAGCTCCCGGAGACCGGTCAACCCCCGAGTCGATGCAGATAGGCGGAACCTGATGGGGCCAAGCCTGGCCTGGAGGATGAGGATTCCCCTGAGAGCCTTAGAGGAGCCGCGCAGAGTGCAGGCACTGGATGGCAGACCTGTGGGTGGCGGCTTCATTCGCCACTACACCCCCCCGTTAAAACTCATGGTCCAAGGTCACACTGACCACATCATATTTCTTATTCTCCCCGACTTGAAGCACGAAATCACATTAAAAGTCCCCTGGTTACGGTCACACAAAACCGACTTCCGCCGCATCGTCCCTGGGATTGTACGATTGACCTGAAGGAGGGAGCCGTGCCACCACAGGGAAGAATCTACACCTTGTCCCAAGAGCGCGCCATGCAGCAATACGTTAGAGAAGCGTTAGCGCAGGGCTATATTACTCCCTCCACCTCGCCTGCCTCAGCCAACGTGTTCTTTGTAAAGAAGAAGGACGGTGGTCTGAGGCCGTGCGTAGATTACTGAAGGCTCAATTCTTTCTTAGTGGGCTATGCCTACCCGCTGCCTCTGGTGCCCTCTGCACTAGAGCAGCTTAGGGAGGCGCAGTTTTTCACCAAGCTCGATCTACGCAGCGCCTACAACCTCATCCGCATATGTGAAGGGGATGAGTGGAAGACGGCGTTTAGTACGTCTTCTGGGCACTACGTGTACCAAGTCTTGCCCTACGGCTTGGCTTTGGTTCCGTCGTTCTTCCAGGCAGTCATTAACAAGGTGCTCCGAGAGTATTTGGGTAGATGCGACGTCGCTTACATCGATGACATCCTCATCTACTCGCGCTTGTGGAGTCGACATGTGCATGATGTACGAGCGGTATTTAGCACTCTCTTGCGCAATCACCTGTATTGCAGGCTAGAGAAGTATGGAGTTCCATCTACAGAAGGTAAGCTTCCTTGGCTATACCATCAAGCCAGACTTGGTACACATGCAATCGGGCAAGGTGGAGGCAGTGACTAGATGGACCCATCCGCACACACGGCGCGAGCTACAGTGTTTCCTGGGCTTCGCGAACTTTTATTGGCGGTTCATCCGAGCCTCTAACGGACCTGCTGCGTGGCAGTGCGAAAAGCTGGTCTGGACTGAAGAGGCAGAGGAGTCTTTTGAGCAGCTTAAGCAGGCGTTCGTTACAGCTCCGGTGCTGCATCAGCCTGATCCCTCGAAGCCCTTCGTCGTAGAAGTGGACGCCTCCAATGTGGGTGTGGGAGCAGTGCTGTCCCAGCGACTCAAGAAAAACAGTCCCTTAAAACTGATCGCCTTCTACTCACACAAGCTTAGCGCTGCCGAATGTAACTATGGGGTGGGCGAACGTGAATTATTAGCCATGCGCCTTGCGTTTGAAGAGTGGAGGCACGGGCTAGAAGGTGCTAAGCACACATTTTTGGTGCTGACGGACCATAAAAATCTACGAAACACCAAGAGAATGAACGCTAGGCAGGCGAGATGGTCCTTCTTTTTCTCTCGCTTCAGATTCCAGGTCAACTATCGCCCCGGAGAAAAAAATGCTCGTGCCGATGTACTGTCTCGGTCATTTCCGGGAAGCGCGGAGTCTACGAGTGAGGAGCCGGATCTTTCTCCTGCCTGCTTCATGGGGACTGTCAACTGGGAGATTGACCGAGCCATCGCAGCTGCTAACCCACACCCCCAGTGTCCGCCGCACCGTAGGTATGTGCCTCCCGTTCAGCGCGCAGCTCTAATTACCTGGGCCCACACATCTTTAAGCACGGGACATCCCGGATCCACCAGGACCTCGCAACTATTAGGTGCCCGCTACTGGTGGCCTGGGATGCACAGCGACATCCTCCATCACGTCGGTGCCTGTCCCGTGTGCACACGCAGCAAGGTGCTTTGCCCGCCACCTGCCGGTAAGTTGCTTCCACTACCGGTCCCGAAGCAAACCTGGACCCACCTAGCGATTGACTTCATGAGGGACTTGCCGCTCTCCGAGGGGAACACTGCTATCCTCATGGTTGTGGACAGGTTCTCTAAGATGGTGCGGTTCTTACCCTTGTCCGGACTGCCAACAGCCTGGGAGACTGCGGATCTCCTGTTCAGACATGTATTCAGGCAATTCGGTTTGCCTGAGGACATCATGTCTGACAGGGGTCCGCAGTTCACATTGAGATTCTGACATTGAGTTTATGTCCAAGTTGAATGTGACCGTCAGCCTCATGTCGGGCTACCACCCCCTGGCCAACGGACAGGTGGAGCGGGTAAATCAGGAGCTGGGGAGATTCCTGAGAGCATACTGCAGCGAGCATCAAGATGCGTGGTGCATGGTGTTAGCCTGGGCGGAGTACGCACAGCACTGGGAAAACGCCCTTCGAATGCGTACTGGAGAGATAGCCGCTGCTCTAGCCATGGAATGCGGCCATGTCAGATCAGGCCACTGTGGAGTCCTGGTGTAAGAGGAGCGAGCGAGTCTGGGCGGACACCCACCAACGTTTAAAGATGGCGGTGAGGCGTTTTCAATAAAAGGTGGACCGCAGGAGGTCACAGGCACCGAAATACCGAGTGGGTGTCTACCAGTGATCTAGGTGATCGCTACGCTGGGCCTTACACGATCACTCGCAAGATTAACCGGGTTACTTTCAAGGTGGGCCTGCCCAGTGAGAGGCATGTGTCGAGGGCGTTCCACACCTCCACTCTGAAGCCGTACAAAGAGGATGCGCTCGGGTCCCAGGAGAGCGCCATGCCTCTGCCGCCCCTCTTGATGCCTGACGGACCGGCTTATAAGGTGCGCTCGGTGCTTGATTCTCGCTACAGGGGTAAGGGGCTCCAGTACCTCGTCGATTGGGAGGGATACGGGCCGGAGGAAAGATCGTGGATTCCAGCCTCCCAGGTGCTAGACCCCTCCTTACTCGCCTCCTTCCACCGTGAACATCCAGAGCGGCCCGCTCCGCGCCGTCCAGGACGTCCCAGGGTGCATCAGCTGGAGGGATCCTTGGGGGGGGGGGGGCTCTGTCACAGTGAGAGGGCCAGAAGGCCACCAGAGGGCACGTGCCCAGCCAGGTAGAACAGGGCAGTCCCTACGTCACACACCAGCATGCCCCCTCATCACAAACCACTCCCGAGATCACAATCACCTCAGTATTGACAGTACTGCACCGCTCCCAGTTAACATTCTTAAGCCCACAGGATCTGCTGTTCAGTGCTGCACATTCACAGCCACTGCGCTAGAAGAAGAGCCTTCCTGGTCTGCTACGTCGCTGGACTCCGCGCCACTGAACTCCGCGCCACTGAACTACTGTTTCATGCTTAAGAGAAGTCATTACTTTGTCGCTGTCCTATTCTCGCCTCAATGCCTGAGTATTTCTGTTCGCATTTTGGTATGGAAAATAAAGATTTTGGTTAAACATCTTTGCCTCCTGCTGCTCACAACGTTACAGAGGCAATAAGTGCTCCATTTATGGGAACCTTGGTCCAAATACCTGCTTAGTTTTTTATCTAGATTGTCAGTATCTTTCTCCACATATCATGCAATCTATTCCCCAGTAATACCCAATGGGTGCCCTGTTACGGCCCTGCGTGGTTTATGTGTTGTTGTTGTTTCCTTCGGCTCCGCTATCATCATTGGGATTCCGCCACACCCCCTCATCCCTAATTCCTTCACCATTCCTTTGCCTCCGGATTCCCCATCGATTGGTGGATAGGACGTGACGTCGGATAAAGAGCACACAGAGTCGGCAAGAGGAAGAAGAGTGGGAGATTGATGAGAAAAAGCGAGCGAGTGGTAGATAGACAAAGTAGCATTTGTGTGTGTATTTCGTAATTTGATTGGGTTCATGTGTACCGGTTTGATTTGGATTTCTGATAACGATTCTGGGTTTGCCCTGTTTTTGGCTTGGTTGCTTTTGAATGTAATTGTACATAAGCTGTGCATAGCCTTTTGTGTTGTAAATAGTATCTTGAGTGTGGTTTGGGTGAGTAGGGAACTCGACTCTTTTGTTTGCAGTTTTGTGTTTTTGTTTCATGGTTATTGTTTGTTATTTTGAGCATGGTCGCTTCCTGAAGATACATTCCTCCATTATATGATTTGAGTGCACATATGTAAATATAAACCCTTTATTTCATCATATTTCTCCACGTTTCTCTTCATCCTTGCTGTTATACCCCGCATCCTAGACCGGGGCGTAACATTATGCAATTCAGTGACAACAGCAATCTTTTCCCTCTGAACAGTTAACATTTCACAACTATTCTTCATTTTCTCTCTACTGGCATGGGTGTCGTTTTTTGGCAGTGCTCAGTGCAGTGTTATCTGATTTTGGCCCTGGTGAGGTCATTCAGCATCTTTGTCCATCTCTAGATAAGAGTCACAAAGGCGGAAAAGTGAGCATAATAAAGAAGATGACTGCCACTCAGCCTGCCAAGGACACTTCATATCTCTTGCATTCAAACACTATCTGTGTAGCTCTTCATTAAGATTAATGCCATGCAGAGTTTTCAAATGAAGTCGAGACAGAAGGACTGATTCCCTGTCACGTATTCAAAATTATGTCCTATGGTGCCACACTCCTTTAAAACGTATGTGACCTGTTTTTATATGCGTTTCACTATAAATTAAATCTAATAAGTTACAATTCTAAAGATTTAGAACCCATTTTTCTATTTGCCTGTACCCATTTAAAACATCTGACTGACTGAGTGAGTGGAGAATGGATTTTTCAAATATGCTTTGTTTTTTAAAGACGTTTTTTTGGTCTGAGAGTTAATCATTCCTCTCTTGACTGAGTGTAATTGTCTGAATCTTTCCACCTTCTACATTCCATACAGTTCATTCATGTGAAAATGTTTATTGTTTTTGTTTTAATTAATTACACGTAATTAAAGAATATAATCCTAATAGATTGCTTTGTACTTCCTGTTCCTGTTTGAAGCATGAGAGATGGTTTTCTGTGGGCAAACCATACCCAGTGTTCTTCTCATGCCTCATATACTCAGTAATTTTCTTTATTATTATTCTTTAAGTATTTAGTCAAATGTGAACTGGAAGAAAAACAAATCAAAAAGAATCCTAACACAAATCCTGTACTGAAGAAAATGGTGTATGAAATGCTATTGTCTATCTGTCTATTGTCTTATCTAAATATTCTTTTGGACCAAATCCAAACACAGACATAGAAACCATAAAGAAAAAAAAGTGAGATTGAGAAAGATAAATCCTCTGCAGTCCATTACCGTATTTATGTTTGTTTTGGTTGTTGCTATTTATCATGCCTTTCCCCCTCAATTTGCTGCAGCAGGCACACTATTATTTACCTTTGTAAACATTTGCAGTGGCAACCACTCAGCTTCCCTCATTTACCTCAGTGACTCACTGCCCCATTCCAACAAATTACAAAAAATCCAAGACAAGTTTACTACTATTTGCTAAATTGAACAGAGCAGAGAGAAGTCTGGACAGAACAATCTTGACCCCGAGAACAGAATCCTCAGACTCACCTGGAGGACAAAGAGCTTTAACAAAAAGACAAGGTCTACTTTTAAAAATAGATTTGGTGGTGATAGTAGTGGTGCCATTCTACTGTAGGCCCATGGCCTGTCTATCTGCAGCAGTGCAAAATAATCTGAGTGCAGGCAATGCTCTTTCATTCCCTCTCTCCCCACTGACTCCCTTGGGAAATCAAGGCCCTTCACAGTTGCCCTGCCTTCCTATTCCTGTCCCTGCTATGACAGGACCATGTACAGAGTTGCAGAGAAGACTGAGTATACTAACGAAATAAACAGCACTCAGTACTCAGCCTTCATACTTTCCCCAAAGCACTTTGCTTTTTTTCTATGTTGAGTCCAAACATAATTCAAGGGTTCCGCTGGAGCAGTAGAGTGAATCCCATGAATACTACCTAATCCAACCTAATCCCATTATCAGGCCATCTAGTCACTCTTAACTGTCACATGTATCAACATTATCTTATGCATTTTTGTGCAGTTTGTGAATGTGCAGAATACTTTGCACTTGCATGTTGTACACCCTCAAATAAATTAGTTGAATCAATTTATAGAATCTAAATCTATATTGTGCTTGTTTGCCTACATGATTCAGAATAGCATACTTGTTCCGACATAACTCTCAATGCAATTTCAGTGTCCTCCTTTTTCATTAAAAGATTTAATATTTTTTTAACTCAGAATTCTTAATATTGATTTTAATTGTGAAAGAATAAAATAAAACAATATACATATGAATATGTTAATAAAATTTAGGAAGTGAGTATACAAAATAAAATATTCCAGCAATGAAGTGAAAATAAAACAATATGTGTGAGAATGATCAATGCTGTGTATGGTCATGTAAATTAATGTTCTGTCTTTGTTTTTCATGTATCTACTGAGTTGCATGTTCTCTTTACTTTTTAAAACCTGAACTGTTCCATTCTTCCTCATTTCCATAAAGAGATATGAAGCATTTATAAATGCACATTTTGCAAAGGATGGAGTCAGCAGCAAAGAGAGCCCTCAGGGGCTGAATCAAAGGCCTTTTTGAAGCATCTACTGTTGGGTCTGCTGCTTTGCCCAGTGATCATGCTGATAGATAGGTAGGTAGTGAACTGAAAAGAGATTAAAGATGCTGGGGTAAATAATTATTCTGTGAGTTTGGTTAGTATATTTAAACTGTGCTGTGTATAAATGACTTCATGGAAGTGAATATGAATTATATTAGTTTTTTATTAGTGTTTTTTATTGGCTACTATGAAGCTAATTGAATCTTAAGTACAATGTTAAAGAGGGGCGAACACAAGGATGCAGTAATGTTCACTGCAGTGCATGACATTTTTTTATTTGAACACATCTAGGTTATATGTGCAGTTCACTGTATGAAAAAAACTTATAGCTGTGCCTAATTTTACTTTTTTTAGAATCCTTTTCTAAAGAATCTATAAAATTGGGAAGAATGAAAAAAGTAAGAAAACACTACTGCAACACTTTAGAAAAGTTCATCTCAGATATTGATTATAAATGGGTTGTAGCTTTGCTGATGACAGAACATAAAACCAGAATTATAATGTATGTGCACTGATGAATCTGACTTTGAAAGAAACAGAAGGATGACCAAATATTTTCTACCTGCAGAACTGCAAAGAGTAATTTACTTTCTCTTGATGCTGGGTGAAGAACAATAAGCCAGCATCTGCTGTGTTGGGTACTTTTTGTCTCGTCTCAACAAAATGAGGCCTATACTATTAAGCAGAGACAAACTGCATTCTCCAAACAACAGTGAGAGGGATGGTTGATATCCTGCTGCTGTTATATAACAGCACACTGGACAAAGAGTTTCTACCTCTTTATCTTCTCTCTCTGCTGACAATTGTTTTCCGTCACTGACATATTTACCTGTGGAGAATGAAACTACATGACTGGCAAATTTGAGAATTTTATGTTCCAGGGTGATAATAAGGTATCACATCAAGCTCGAATGAAAGTGATCAAAATATCATCAAAATATAAACAATATGACAGACACATGAACTTTGCTGGTATGCAAATGATGAAATGGCTGTTTACTTCCCATTAACATGCTGATTTATTTTAAGTGCAAAAATGGTCATTTTATAAGATCCATTACTCTCTTCAATGACATAGCTGTAGCAAACATTTTGGAATAGTATGAATAACTGTTTGAGAACAAACGTCTATGTAATAACCCAAACTGCTTATTTTATAAGCAAAAATCATGTCTGACATGTAGGTTCAATATATACTTCATATATACTTCAACAAGACAAAAAATAAGAGGCAGCTTGACAGTCCAATTTTAAATTTTATGCCTATTGTATAGACAAAATGAACTTGGTTCTAATTGCTAGTATACAGACAATACAGTCAAACGACTGTTTGACAGTCATCTCCACACAAAAGAAAGTGACCAGAGCCTAAGACATTTAGTTTATGGACCATGAAAACTAAATCATACAGTAACTTTTTTCTTTCAATTATCATCACATAAATACTCATATAAAACATTTGGTAGGAAAACCATGTTGAGTATTTAATGGGGAACTGAATTCTATTGCACACAGTTTTGGCTACAGATGCATCCAACATATGTTGCAATTATTTAAAATGGTAAAAGAAGTCAATGGAAAAAAAGATTCCACATTAAACACAAGCCTAATATTCCAAAAGGTATAGTTCATCTTTATTTCTTTCATACACACAAACGCATATGAATGCAATTACACATGCATATGTGCCTGTGTGCATCCACAGACAGACAGACACATACACAGATGTTTATAAGCTCACCTTGGAAAGATAAGGCTCCTCTCCTAGATCACAAAATTGTATTTTTTAAGAAGCAAAGGACATCCTTTTTTATTTACAGCTTACAAGGGGCCAAGGGATGTACCATTCATATATACATTGTCTGTACATCATTATTTCTCTCTCTCCCTCTCTTTATGTTCCTATCATTTTTACAGTTTTCTCTGGAATGTGTGTTGGCCAAACATTATATATTATCTAGTTTTCTAACATGGGGCTATCAAAACATTTCATAAAGGCACCTCATGAACATGAAAACCCCCACAGATGTGGAAATTTAAAATTTTGCTCAGTTCTGCTCTGCATTAACAATTTGGGATTGAAATGTTTGACTACCGTATTCAGATATAAACAAACAGTAACACATGGTTAGACAAACATTAAACAGAAACAAACATTAATAATTATAAATCAAAAAGTATAGGTATGGAAACTTATATAACCCATTTTCAGACTAACTTCTCCTCCTCTTACCTTGAATAATTGAATTTGGGTAGCTTATTTTGTGTAATTCAGTCATGAGAGACTTGATGGACCATAAGCCTCACTGGCTGGCAGCCTCATTAGACAGAGCTGAAAGGAACTCTTTTTAGCTCTACTAAACTTTAATTTGTTCTGCGATTCCGTCTCTCATTGCTCTGTTTCCCCTTCAATTCAACCTAATGAACACTTCTTATTTAATTGCTTTCTCTGTGAAAATGCCAACATTCATTTATCAAAATGTGTACACATGATACAGTTGAGTCAATGCACGCAACGTTGGTTATTAGTCATGTTGAGTCCTTTCACATTTTGCATTATACAGTATGAAACCATGTCATCAACAATCAAGTGATGAAGTTAAAGAATCTAATGATCATACATGTTAAATCAGTTAAATGGCTGAGAGAACACCTTATCACATTCCAAAATCACACAAACCGTTTGAGCGAATCTGTTACCAGAAAAGCCTACTGTAATCGTTTAGTGAAGTTTTATTGGAATTTTCAGTTTTGCTGGACAACATACTCTGCTCCAAATGCCTTTCCTCATCAGTTCATTTTGGGGATTCAGCATCAGTCCTCTGGTGATATTCATGGAGGACAGGGAGAGAGGGTGTCAGCATATCTGTCCCTAAATGGGGCTCACTGTGGCAGGGTAAGGATGTCAGAGAGAGAGGTTGCAGGCTTGGAGGGGAGGAGGTTGGAGTTAGGGGCAGAACTACGAACTCGTACTCCCTGCTCCTCCAGGGCCTGTGACGGAGCATCGAAGCCCATGGTGATATGCAGAGGCCGGTGGGCCTGGCAGTAATTTATGATGGGCTGTTCATATCTATAGAATGGCAATGGACCCATATGTTGAGGTGCCTGGGAGGGAGGAAAGAAAACAGTTAGAGTGAGTGAGTTACAAAAAGAAGAGGAGGAAGAGCACTGCAACCCATAATCAACACATAAATCTTCTGCATGTTCAGTTTCTCTCTGATGTATTTGAAAAGTGTGTGTGTGTATGTGTGTGTGTGTCTGAAGCACAGCAATGCCACGAACAGGGACAAACACAAAGCAAACTATCTGCCAAAGACCATTTTCATCATTCTTTACCCACATCCATGGTTGCCCAGCCACTCAGCTGATGTACTGCTGATTTATATCCAGACCCAGCAAAGAGAGAGTGTGCGCATACATACCAAATGCCTTTATTCTCTTAAATGGCGGGCCTGACTCCATTAAGCAGAGACTGCTTATTACGTTACAACCACTTTGCTGATACTATGGGATCCCCACTTCCTTTCCAATCTCTACCTCTGCTGTTTTGCATTACATACAATTAAGTGACAATTATGTAATATTAAGTTCATACCAAGTATTTCTAAACCTTATATTAGAAATAAGCATGGTGTGATGGGATCTGGACTCATGCGATTGTAAAGCTGCTTTGTGACAACATGTGTTGTAGAAAGCGCCATATAAATAAATTCGACTTTGACGAAAATGTTATTAAACTTACAAGGGAGATATACACATACATGAAGCATATTTTACAGCCTTATAATCAATTCATGCTGGAAAGAGAAAGTGAGGAATAGAACATACTGGTAAGCAAAATTCTGACAATAGCAACGAATAAAAAAGAGGGGCCTGTCAATAGTTATTTGGAACAACAAGGTCTGACTCACAAAGCGGGGATATTGATCATCACTTGTCGCACCATCTACAAACTCTCTAAACCAGTTACATTCAGATAATGGCCTCTAATTCCTTAAAAGGCAGAGCCATGGGAAGCCCACATACACCACCCAGAAACATGGAGGAGAATCTTCGATCAGATCCCAGTATGATTTGTGATATTGCACAATATTTCTAAGCACAACAGAGATCTATTTACCAAGAAAGCTTGTCAGATTAAACCCCACTGCATCCCACTATAAGCAATGATTGTGCCTGAGATATGCCTATAATGTTTGAGCGCAATTTAGAATTTCTGTTGTATCCTTAATGCCACTCCCATTGCTTCTGTTTGGTGTCTTTTAAATGCTGACCTTGGCTCATATATTTCATATATTCATATTTTTAAGTATTCATGAAGAAGCCTGTCCTAAATGATGACATGCTATGCAGATGTGTTTCCTAGGGGGTTTCAACAAGGAGTGGCTACACATGAATTGCCAGTGGAACAACTGGCTTCTGGCTAAGTTTGCCTAATTAGAGAGATAGCAGGGAAAAAAAGAAAATGGTGCCATCACAGCTTTCAAATGAGCTTATGGCTCTATTGTGTTTAGCAAATTGCCTGCTTTACATGCTTAGAGTTGTTAGAGCAAAGGAGAGACCCATGCTATAAGTTCTGTCAGAAGCTGTTTTGCAGCATAGTGTTTATTACAATACAATTTGCACATGCCGTTACGTGCTGCCATTATGATTTCATTTTGGCAGTTCAGTGGACCTGGATTGCACTGTAAACTGGGACTTCCAAGAATCATCCAAACACAGTAAAATCCTGTGGGAAATGATTGTGTTACTTTAAGTACACTTTTATAGGAATATAATGCCTAAGAGGTTAAAAGAATATTCCTGCTAAAGTGAATTTAATGGAGTGGTAAGGGTGTAAGAGCTGTGACTCACTCCTCAAATCTGTCATGGTACAATCTGCCGGCCGCCTCTGTCTGCAGCGGCAGTGTTTCATGTTGACCTGTTGTTGTTTCGTTGTGTTCGTCTTTCGGGTGGGGCGGGCGGAACCTATTATGATACCCAACACCTGAGGGTCGTTTGTCTGTCTATATATGTCTTGTTTTTGTACTAGATGTTTGCTGGTTATTGCTGGTTATTCTTCTCATATCTCGTATGAAACCACACCTTTACTGAAACGAACAAACTATACTGATGTTTGAAATAAGTTTGCAAAGGTGTTGTCTTCACAAAAATAGTGAAATATTTAAATAAACTAGTATATAAATGTGTAAAAAAATTTTACAATCACTTATTCCATAAAAGTCTGGCCTGAGGTACTGAGATAAAATGTGACTGATCAATGATTTTTTTTTATTACACATGTGGTTTCATGGAGTATCAAAATGTCAAGATTCATGTGTGCAAGCGGGAAAAAATTACAGGAACTACAAAAGCAAACAAACATAAACTGCAGACCAATGTTCAGCATGGCCAAAACATCCACTCATCTATACTATATTATTCTATACTTTCACACTCAGAAATGTACAAAGTAAACATTTACTAATGAACAGTCAATATAGGCAAAAGTCCAAATACGAAATCATGACTATTTATAATGATTACATTACAATTACATGAATTTTGCACAGAAGCAGCTTATAGCTAGCCAGCTAGCTAGTAGCACACGTCGTGCCTAAATTTGAGCCTAGCTGTTTACGTCCAGTATTATAGTGCGTGATATTATAAAACAACATTCATTTAGTCAATCTTTCACTTTATCCATAAAATCCCCCCTTTTCCCTGAGACTGGCATGATCACTTCCTTTTTATTTTTGCACTCCTCGTCCATCACACAATCCTAGAGCCATCCGAAAAGAACAGCTTAGAGTTTTAGCAATCGATCTTAGTAAGTTCAGTCTCTATTTGCACCATCTTGGCATCCATATTTCCCATCTTAATTGACTGTCTGAATGCCCATTCTGACTACAAGTGAGCAATCAATTTTCCATAAATGAAAATGGAATTAAAGAACCAGCTGCCTTAAGTTGACCTAAAAGTCAAGTGTAGTGGGTATCCAAAAATGGGCTAAAACATTACCACCACACCCAGACATGTTCCTTGACTGGGTATGGGCCAAGTGGTGGTGGTGATGATTGTGGGGTGTTATTGTTACTGTTTTTATGACTGCATCTCCCCAAGTTGCAATTACAAATTCCCACTCCCCAGCCCGCTTTGAAAATAGGATTAAATACGCATTGGACTGATGAATATTTTAAAAATAAAAGGCTTTTTGGCTCCACATCCTCAGTGTCCATCCTACTTTAATCAGGAATATTGGGTGCTGGCTGCTGTTACAAAGCTTTTAAAGATGTGACTCATAGGCTGGTTTTGCCTGGGCATCTGCCAGTATTTTGTATTAGGAGCTGAGTGCAGTAAATGTGTAGTCTCAGAATCTCCTCCACTTACTGCACAGTATGAATGATTGTAGATGGGCTTGCTTGTGTTATATAAAAATCTTTGAAAATGTATTGTAGAAAGTATGTTCATTAAACTTTTTAACAAACATTACATCTGCAAACATAAGTTATGCAGGACCGATAAATCATCAGTGAGATCATTGTTTTATATGTGCATTAAAAAAGTAAGTTGAGTAATGGATTAATGTAAAATACCAGGTGAAGAAATGGTTTATTTGAAGATTTAGTGTTTAAATGAGCAACCTACCTTTATAATAGACTATTATACCTGTAGCTGATTTATGTAAAGCAAAGGATGAAATAACCTTTAATTACTTTTTCCTCGCTTCATATTTTCTTCATTTCAGGAAAAGCTGAAAAAGCATGAGTCACAGTTATCATCACTAAGGAGCCATTGCAACATTCTGATGCAATAATTATGCATTATTATGAATAATTATTCTTTTTCCAGTGTCTTGTGTGTTTTCTTGGCAAATAATTGAAAGGAAATCTTGGAAATTTTATTAGTTTAATCTACAGCTGTTATTAGTCTGTCATTTTAAACTCTACAACTTGGAAATGAAATGGCATTAAAATACATTAGTATGGAAAAGGGCTTTCTAAGCACATGTGTAAGATATGACTTGCCTTTCATTATCTTTTAATATTCAGCAGTATATACCCACAGGTCTTGGTGTGAAATGTAGAAAGTAATTTGCTACTAACATTAAAAAGGCCCTCAAGAGCCATTAGTGATACATGTGTTGCCCTTTCCAAGAAATAAATAAATAAAAATGTTTGTCAGTTTCAAAGTATGTCAGCAAATACCCCCCCCCCCCCACACACACACACACTATACAAATAAATAGTAGGATAGTCCATAATGACATACAGTGTGTCTGCTTTAACAGTTCTCTGCTGTTTTGATTAGTACTAATAAAAGGTTGTAGCTTATAGGATTTTGAGACATCTAGCATGGCAAGTGTAGCCTTTGTTCTAAACAAAATTTTGTACTAAAATCTGTTACTGAGTACAGATTTCAACTACAGTTCATTTGAATTTGTGCTTCTGAATAGGAACCTCTGCGGACATAATACTGCATTTGGTCTTTCCATTGGTAATAAATATGGACACCCTATAACTATTGTACATAACTGTCATTAGTTCAATGGATAAGGTTTTATAATTACTGAGCAGGTTCATTATGGGGTCACAATGGGCATGGTCTAGTGGCTAGGGAACTGGTCTTGTGACTGTAGGGTTGTGGGTTCAATTCCCAAGACCTATGCCATTACTGAAGTGCCCTTGAGCAAGGCACTTAACCCCAACTGCTCCCTGGGTGCCAGGCTAGGGCTGCCCACTGCGCTGGGCATGTCCTAGTCATCACTAGTATGTGTTTGTTCTCACTGCCCAAATGGGTAAATATATGGCACATCTTATTTTTCAAAAAGAAAACTTATATTAAAGAAAACAATATATGCAACTGGATATAAATATATAACTGTATATATATAATACAGTACATAGCAGCGATGAATGTAGCTTGAAATCCTGAGGTTTTTGATGAAGAAGCATAAAAGATTGATGGCTAAATGAATGCTATTTTACAATATCTTTCAGTATAATAGTGGACGTACACAACTAGGTTCACGTTTAGGCACAACGTCTGTATCTTGCTAGCTAGCTAATGCTAGTAGTCCCTAGTAGATAATGGTGATGAAGATAAGGGAGCTTGAAACCCTGCGTGGTTTGATTGATGAAGGCGAATACGAAAATAAAAGATTGGTTAAATGAATGTTATTATACAATATAGCTCACTATAATACTGGACGTAAACAGCTAGGTTCACCTTTAGGCAAGAAGTGTGCTACTAGCTAGCTGGCTAGCAAGAAGCTGCTTCTGTGCAAAATTCATGTAATTGATTCATTATAAAATAATCCTGATTTCGTTTTTTGACTTTTGCCTATATTGACTGTCCATTAGTAAATTTTTACTGTGCAAGTATAGAATAATAGTATAGAATAATAGTATAGAATAATATAGTATAGATGAGTGGATATGTTTTGGCCATACTGAACACTGCTCTGCAGTGTTTGTTTGTTTGTTTTTATAGATGCTGTAATTTTTTTCCCGCTTGCACACATGAATATTAACATTTTGATACTCCATGAAGCTTGATATGTAATTAAAAAAAGCATTGATCAGTCACATTTTATCTCAGTCCCTCAGACCACACCTTTATGCAATAAGTGATTGTAAATATGTAAATAAATAATTTTTATGCATTATTTATACACGTTTCTATAGTAGTTTATTTAAATATTTCACTATTTTTGTGAAGCCAACACCTTTGCAAACTTATTTCAAACATCAGTATAGTTCTATCATTTCAGTAAAGGTGTGGTTTCATACGAGATATGAGAAGAATTTGAAAATTGGACCTATATTTTCAGCTTTAGGACCATATAATTTATTTATACAATACACTAAGTCAAATGTAACCTCATTAGGAAGAGAGCTGAGATTGTTGTGAACATTTTGATATGAAATAGATATGGGTGTAATGTTCATTCATTAATTGATTCATTATCCGTATCTCTTATTCCCGCTAGTTGGGGTCACGGGGGCTGGAGCCAATCCCAGCACCTCCAGGCGAAGACAGGGTACACCATGGGCAGGTCGCCAGTCCACAACATGGCCAACACACACACACTCACACCTATGGGCAATCTAGAGTGACCAA
Organism: Brachyhypopomus occidentalis; assembly: GCA_020368025.1. Lineage (NCBI taxonomy): Eukaryota > Metazoa > Chordata > Actinopteri > Gymnotiformes > Hypopomidae > Brachyhypopomus > Brachyhypopomus occidentalis. The sequence continues at coordinate 94,302 of JAGXOD010000124.1, forward strand.
TCAACCTATGATGCATGTCTTTGGACTGTGGGAGGAAACCGGAGTACCCGGAGAAAACCCACGCAGGCACAGGGAGAACATGCAAACTCCACACAGAGCAGCCCAGACCAAGAATCGAACCCAGACCACCTTGCTGTGAGGCGACAGTGCTAACCACCACACCACCATGCCGCCCGGCAGATCAACATTTTAATGTCATTGTGCACTACAATTAATTCCATTTTCAGAGCTATTAGGTTTGGATTGCTCATCAAAGCATTCACTCAGATAATTCCCTTGTATGCATGCAGCACAGTGCAACAGGGGTCAGGGCAGTGAAAAATTATTTCATATTAAGAGAGTGAAAAAGGAAGAGTCCAACATGGTAAGAAAGAAAATAAAGTAGGTTGATGACAATGAGATTTAGAAAACGGAAGTCGGGGAGACAGAAAGAAAAAGCAAAGGAAAGAAGAGGAAGGAGAAAGACAGTAGGAATTAATCCAGCAAGAGGGACAGAGACAAGCAGCTGCATCACACTTCAGCTTTCCTGGGTCTGTAGGCAGCTGGAACCCCAGCTATGGCATATTAACTGTATCCTGCAGCGAGCCACAGCCTGCCCCTTTGTCAGAAGCATAATTCAGTGTGAGGCTTTGCTGTGTTTGGCTCCTTCGCTACAGCAGAGAGGCAGTTGCTATTAGCATTGCTGGCCACTGCACAGCCCAAAACATACCATAGCATGCTAATGAATCACATTAGGAGTGTACTGCTGCTGCAGAGACTGGTGAATGAGGGCTGTGACTGAGAGAAGACAATCATGGCTGGAAATGATGTTTTAATTAGAGCGATACATGAGAACAGGGGGTAATACAATAGAGCTTGGTACAACTACTGGAATAAAAAATGGTAAACAAGCGAAGAGGAAAAGAGCCCTAGTTGGCTATGGTTTCTGGATTTTGAGAAGGAGCCATCGCATTGTAAATACATGGCGCTGTGCTACAAGAAAAGGTATAACATTGTACCACTGGCATTGGTGATGGATGAAAATAGGAAGTTTTTAAAACAGTGGTTGATTGAGAGAAGCTGAGTCAGCAGAACATGTTCCTGGTGATTGCATACAATGCCCCTTTCAATGAGCAGTCATAAAAGGTGATTAGTCCTGGACCACTGGATCTGCAGGGCATAAATGGATGCTAAACATTACAGCAGAGGCAGCTTATTTTAGGACAGAGTTTGAGAACAAAAAGTGGAACATGTGTACTCTTGATGATATTTTAGTCTGATGCACTTAAATTTCTGGTATCAGACAGTGGAAAGTATTATACAAACATATATGTCATATATTGGATAACAGGCATTAATGTGGATTAACAGTAATATCACTGTCACGGTGTGGGAGGCTTTCCCTACCGGTCGCCTACGGTACAGCGGCAGTTGTCCTGTTGTTGTTGCGTTGTGTGCGTCCCTCAGGTGGGTGGAGCTTATTAGCTCCCTCACCTGACGGTAGTTTGTCAGGCTATATATGCCTTGTCTATGTACCAGTTGACCGCTGGTTATTATATCCTTAATCGGGGTCAAGTGCACGGGTCTTTTGTTTGCGCACGTTATTCATTAAACCCCTCTTTTTCTCTGAGACTTGGCGTGATCGCTTCCTTTTCGTTCGCACTCACTGCCCGTCACAGAATAACCAGCCACCTTTCGGAAGCCGCCAGTCTCCTTTACTTTCTCCTTCGTTTGTGGTCATGTCTCGTGGTAAGTGTTTGTCTACGTGATATTTTGTTGTTTGAATGTGTGTGGAGGAGAGCTAGGTTGTAAATCGCTTGTCCCGTCGTGCCTACGTGCTTGTTTGTTTGTGTGTTTGTGTAGCACGTTGTGTGGCACGACGGTGACAGTAGCGAAAGCCTGGTAGCGCTCTCCTCCAAGGGGGCGGCGCCTTCTCGCTAAAAGTGCTCGCCCGCAGTCTGTGTTTGTGCATGTGTGAGATGTGTGTGATGCGTGTGTGAGACTGCGGGCTAGAGCTAGTGAGTGGAAGGTGCGTCTGCCGTTTGTCTTGCGTGTTTGTGTTTGTCTTTCGTGTTTTTATGTAATTCCCCTAAGGGCTCCCAAAATATGTTTTGGGGGGAGCTATATGGGGGTCCTGTGCCACCGTTTGTGGCGCAGAGGGCGAAGCTCCAGTAGGAGGCCCTGACCCACGGGAGGGAGTCTCCTGAGCAGGTAGGGTGTCCTCATGCTGAGACGGAGCTCCCTCCTCCCATGTAAAAGGGTGTAAGTGGGTCAGGGTAAGTGCGCGTGTATGTTTGTGTGTTTGTGTCGCCCACTTCGTGTTTGTGTTTGTCCTAGCGTGTTTGTGGATTGTTTTATGTAATTCCCCGTACGCTCCTCCTCCAAAGGGCGTTTGGGGGGAGGGGCTATGGAGGGTCCCGTGCCACAGTCTGTGGCACGGAAGGCGCAGCTCCTACGGGAGGCCCTGACCAGGGAATCGAGAGTGTTCTCCGGAGACGGTAGGGGCCCCCTTCCTCCAGTGAGGGGCGTAGCAAAGGGGTGTCCCCTCCTTCCGAGAAGGAGACCTCTCCCCCCCTGTGTCAGGGGTGCCAGAAGGTCAGGGTAAGTTCGCGTTTGTGTCGTGTCTGTGTGTGTGTTTGTGCGTATGTATTGTGTGCAGGTTCCTCCCGCGGTTGACTGTGGAGTCCCTGGACCTGCCCTCGTGCTCGGGTTGACGAGGGTTTCACCCTGGAGCTAGCCGGCCCAGTAGAGGGAGGGAGTGCTCTCCAGTTGGAACCTCCGGCAGGGTGGAGGAGTCCACCCTTGCTTCGTACCCCTCCAATAGGGGGTGGTCTCCCTGGCCGGGCTAGGTAATGCCAGGGGTACTCCAGGCCCTGGATAGTGGTCTGCCCCGAGCCGAGAGGTTGGTCCAGGAGACGTTCAACTGTGCAGTAGGGAGGTAACCTGCACACACGCACACTGTGTGGGGCCCTTGGGGCGTGAGGGCTCTGTGACCGACTGGGGCGTGGTTGTCTATTGTTGACGGCCCAGTCGGTCCAGGGTCCCGCCCAGGGAGGCGGGAGCTAATTTATGTTATATGTTTTGTGTTGCAGCTCCCGGACCGCAGGAGGTGTTTCCCTGCCTTGTCCCCGCCTTCCTGCCCCCTTCGTCTTGCGTCTTGTGTTCTGCCGCTGTGAACCGCACATCGGGCCGTAGTGCGGCTTGGTGGGGGGGGTCTGTCACGGTGTGGGAGGCTTTCCCTACCGGTCGCCTACGGTACAGCGGCAGTTGTCCTGTTGTTGTTGCGTTGTGTGCGTCCCTCAGGTGGGTGGAGCTTATTAGCTCCCTCACCTGACGGTAGTTTGTCAGGCTATATATGCCTTGTCTATGTACCAGTTGACCGCTGGTTATTATATCCTTAATCGGGGTCAAGTGCACGGGTCTTTTGTTTGCGCACGTTATTCATTAAACCCCTCTTTTTCTCTGAGACTTGGCGTGATCGCTTCCTTTTCGTTCGCACTCACTGCCCGTCACAATCACCAGTTCTTCTAATAAATTGTACGGGAATGAACGTCTCCCGGTTGTTGTTTCCATATAGGTAAAATGAAGGCAATAATTTTATGAAGTGCCAAAGTATTAAAGCACGTTGAGTTTTCTCTCCGTACAGCTTTAGACAAGGTTGCGCCATTGCGAAATAAGACAGTAAATGAGAGAAAGATGGCGCCTTGGTACAACGAGCACACGCGTAGTTTCAAACGAGTCTCGCGAATCCTGGAGCGTAAATGGTGAAATTCTAAGCTAGAAGTATATAGATTATTATGGAAAAGCAGCCTTATTGAATATAAGCATGCCCTCCAATCGGCAAAATCCTCATACTTATTTTATTTATTTACAACACATGTTGTCTCAAAGCAGCTTTACAAATTGTATGGGTCCAGATCCCTAATGAGCAAGCCAAAGGCGACAGTGGCAAGGAAAAACTCCCTAAGATGGCGGGGAATAGGAAGAAACCTTGGGAGGACCAAGACTCAAAAAGGGAACCCATCCTCCATTGGGCGGCCCGTTAGCACCAGTCCGTATTTGTGAACAAGAGGTGGTTCTACAGTTATAGCTTAAAGTTCTTGTTCCCCGGCCAAGTAGTCACAGTCCCTTCGGTGCAGATGGTGCACCTCAGGTAGGAGCCAGCATCAGCACGTCCCCCACGACAATGGTACATCCAACCCCGGCATCAGTACATCCACCGGCGAGCCAGACCATCTCCCAGGTGCTTGTAGGTGCTTGCATGCAGTCGTCTTGGGTAGAAGCATGCAAAAAGATGGACAATACAGACTGAGTGTGAGGATGTCAGTTTAACCACCATTGATTTAAATGTACATAGCTCATGTGCCAGTGATTAGCATTCAAGGATTCAAGGATTCAAGGAGACTTTATTGTCATTCACACACACATGCGTACATGAGGTGGGAACGAAATTTTGTACCCAAGGTCCCGGTTTAAACCCCAAAAATAGACTAAAATATACATGGTATATACTAAATATACAAATGTATAAAATATATAAAATATATAATAATAATAAGGGCAAAGAAAAAAAAAAACTATACAGTGCTGGATGTGTCAATAGAGACACTGGAAAAGTGGCTGTGCTTCAGTTGTGTACATAAAGTGGCAAGTGGATGTGCATAAGTGTCCTGTGCATAAGGTGGCTGTGCAAAGAGTGCCAGGGTCCGGCTGAGTGCTGGTCTCAGTGATTTAAGAGTCTCACAGCTTCTGGAAAGAAGCTGTTCCTCAGTCGGGTAGTCCTGGACTTAATGCTCCGCAGCCTCCTGCCTGAGGGGAGTGGGGTGAAAAGTGAGTGTGCTGGGTGGGTGGGGTCCTTCATGATGCAGGTGGCCCTCCGCCTGCATCTGGAGGTGTAAATGTCCGTAGTGGAGGGGAGGCTGACCCCTACAGTCCTCTGTGCGGCCTTCACCACCCTCTGCAGAGCTTTCCTCTCTGCAGCAGAGCAGCTACCATGCCACACACTGATGCTAGAGCACAGAACGCTCTCCACCACACATCTGTAGAAGGAGACGAGGACAGTGCTCCCCAGGCCAACACGTCTCAGCCGCCTGAGGAAGTAGAGTCGCCGATGAGCCTTCCTGACCAGACTGGAAGTGTTGTTGCTCCAGCTGAGGTCGTTGCTCAGGTGTACACCCAAGTACCTGTAGCTGGAGACCACTTCCACCGCAGATCCTGCATGTAGCTCCGGCAGGCTAATCTATAGCAGCTTAACTAAAGGGAGGGGTCCAGAGGTGACCACAGTCATGAGGGCTCACTGAGACATTGCTTTCCAGTCAAGTCAGTCACAACTAGAGTGATGCCATGACACAGCTGGATGACAGCATCAACATCTCAGATTACCAGAAATCTCAACGTCTGGGGGCCCCTGAGCCCCGCACCTTACTAGGGGAATATTAACTGAAGGCTTGATTATATAGGTGAGTCTTAAGTCTAGATTTAATGATTGGAACTGTGTCAGAATCTCGGATTGGAGCTGGAAGGCTATTCCATAATTGAGGGGCTTTAAAGGAGAAAGCTCTGCCTCCGGCTGTAGTCTAAAGAAAAAACAAAAATCCCTATCTCAAAAAATTTGCATATTTCATCCGACCAATAAAAGAAAAGTGTTTTTAATACAAAAAAAGTCAACCTTCAAATAATTATGTTCAGTTATGCACTCAATACTTGGTCGGGAATCCTTTTGCAGAAATGACAGTTTGGCGTGGCATGGAGGCAATCAGCCTGTGGCACTGCTGAGGTGTTATGGAAAGGTGCCAGGTTGTGCTGAAAAATCTTCATCTCCATAAAGCTTTTCAGCAGATGGAAGCATGAAGTGCTCCAAAATCTCCTGATAGCTAGCTGCATTGACCCTGCCCTTGATAAAACACAGTGGACCAACACCAGAAGCTGACATGGCACCCCAGACCATCACTGACTGTGGGTACTTGACACTGGACTTCAGGCATTTTGGCATTTCCTTCTGCCCAGTCTTCCTCCAGACTCTGGCACCTTGATTTGCAAATGACATGCAAAATTTGCTTACAGTTCAGTGCTGCTTCTCTGTAGCCCAGGTCAGGCGCTTCTGCCGCTGATTCTGGTTCAAAAGTGGCTTGACCTGGAGAATGCGGCACGTGTAGCCCATTTCCTGCACACGCCTGTGCACTGTGGCTCTGGATGTTTCTACTACAGACTCAGTCCACTACTTCCGCAGGTTCACCAAGGTCTGGAATCGGCCCTTCTCCACAATCTTCCTCAGGGTCCGGTCACCTCTTCTCATTGTGCAGCGTTTTCTGCCACACTTTTTCCTTCCAGCAGACTTCCCACTGAGGTGCCTTGATACAGCACTCTGCAGGGTTCGTACACTTTTTTGACAATTAATTTCCATGACTTTTCCATGACTTTGATTCAAATGACTATACATTCTCTAAACATATGTGTAGACATGAAAAACAAAATATGTCTTCACAGGATTTGTATGAATAGTGGGAATTAGGCACCTTTAGCGCCCACAGCACCTCTGCAGTAAGGGTTTCTTTTCTAGACACATACCTTGAAAGGGTACTTTGTTTGCTGGTGAACGAGAGGGAAGTACAGAGGGTGTCGCGTTGGTCGGCGGGGTTAAAAAGCCGCTAATGGGGTTGAGGGTTGACTCTCGCACCACAGCAGCAGCCCGGTGTTTAACCCCTTTAGCATGGCTCGAAAATGTTTGAAATGTCGAATGTTTTACCACAGTGCACATTTTGCACATCCCGTGTACTTGTCTCTCAAGCCACGCCTTGTATTTGTCCAACTGAAGCTAGCCATTGTTGAATCGGCATTTACCAGGTATTATGCTAATTTACAGCACAAGCTACAGCTCCGTGTGGAGTCCGACGCTAACGTTACACCACGTAACGCACAGAACGTGTGAAATTACGTGAGTGGTCTGCACGAAAGTAAAAAAATTGCTATATTTTATTCTATATTTTTTTTCAACTTTTCAGTTATCGGAACGACATACATTTATTGTGTGAAGCAAATTTCCATGACTTTTCCAAAACTTTTGGGTATTTTTATTTTTCCAAAACTTATCCAGGCCTGGAAATTGCTATTTTCAAATTCCATAACTTTTCCAGATATTTAATGACCGTACGAACCCTGACTCTGGGAACAACCTATTCGTTCAGAAATTTCTTTCTGTGTCTTACCCTCTTGCTCGAGGGTGTCAATGATGGCCTTCTGGACAGCAGTTAGGTCGGCAGTCTTACCCATGATTGCGGTTTTGAGTAATGAACCAGGCTGGGAGTTTTTTCGTAGGTGTTTAGAGTTAATTTCTTGATTAGGTTAATAGCTCGTTTAGAGAACCATTTCATGATATGCTAATTTTGTGAGATAGGAATTTTGGGTTTTCATGAGCTGTATGCCAAAATCATCAGTATTAAAACAATAAAAGACCTGAAATATTTCAGTTGGTGTGCAATGAATCTAAAATATATATATTCACCACCAAGAATAATGATACTTCCCCAGGTTAGAATGATGTCAAAGCTGGTATCCTTGGACTGGTGTCAAAGAGCTACTTCCTCTAGACTATGTTAGAATCCAGTGTCTGTTTGGAATATAGAGTTATAGGAATCCTGGAAATTTTGTATCCTTGGATATGTCTGTCAATGAATTTCAAAGAGACAACGGGGCATTGATAGTGATACCTTAGGAGTGGGCGGGTTACATAGAAACAGGAGGGAACAACTGAAATTAAAACACTATCACATGGGAGAAGACAAAAAGAAAAGCATGATTGACAGGTGGGGCCGGAGCTATACATAACAAAGCACTACATAAAAGTAATAACGGAACTGAAACAGACTAGATGTTTCAAGTAAACCAGGGAAAATGATAAATACAAACAGGGGAAGGGGAAACTATGATTATAAACACAATGAACCGTTACTGCAGAAACATAGGAAATTAACATGCCAAGAATACGACAATAATCGACAACTGAGAACACAAAACGCAGGGTTTAAATACATGGATTAAACAAGGAACTAAACTAGACACAGATGAAACCAAAAACAAAGTGTGGAAATCTCACAAGGGGGCGTGAAAACTAAAACCACAAACACAGGACACATGGAAAGCAAAAGCCAGGAAGTAAAGCCAAAACAAAGACATGAGGGCATTGCCTTGGGTCCCATGACACCAAGGAGGGGGTGATTGTGACAAGTCTGGAACAACAAATTTTAGATATAAATGCACTATAACCGGCATGTACAACAACAACATACTTTAATACATCTGTTTGACACCTGTTTTTTGACAGAATGAATGACCTCACTAATTGAAGTTCAGGCTGCTATTACACACCTCTTTTTTTATTCAGTTATGCAATTTCGTAGCAAGCCTGTCATGACTGTTGGGTATGTTGGTTTTTATTGCTCTACTTTTTGTGATGTAGGAATATGATTTCTACTGAAAACAGTGATTGATCTGGTTATTGATGGATTGACTGCTATAATTTTGAACAAAATTGTATATGAAACACACTCTAACTCAAGTGATCAGTAGAGGAAAACACCACAGAGATGGACATATAATTAAGGAAAAATACAGAGTAAAGAATAAATGCTGAGCTGTAAGTACAGAAGTATAGAAATAATTTATAATGGTGATTTATAATTTATAATAAGATTTAACTGTAAATCCTCAGCAGCATTTTAAGGTTATCTGGTTGGGTTCCAGTTAAGTTTGATCCTAAATATACACCAAAAGATGCAACTTTGCAAGATAAGCCACTTTGATGAATAAGGGCAAATGCACACAATGATGAGAAATCATGGGATGTACCCCTTTAAGAATGTTTCCGTGACTGAACAGAACAAAGAACAATGGGGAACATTTTTCAATATAAAGCATTTCTTTTCCAGAAAAGACTGTTTTGCAAAATGAGTGCTCATTTCAAGTGTGATGCCATACAGCTTTATGTCATGTTTTATCCCACACCATTCAATCTTCTCTCTTGCCTGCTAACTGTGCATTTTTCTTTCCACAGAGAAACAAGCACCCACCCCAGTGGTAATCTAGGTGACTGATTTGTTCTCAATCTCTCTCTCTGTCTCTCTCTCTCTGAGTCATACTGAGGTCAAGATATTTAATAAATAAATCATTGCTTTTTGAATATAAATGTCCATAGTCTGTTTATTTTATTTTAGGATGCCTATACTCTATTCGTAATGCCGGATTAGATTTTTATCATTATCCAACACCAATTTTTTTTCATCCATCCATCCATCTTCATCCGCTTATCCGGGTCCGGGTCGCGGGGGCAGTAGCCTAAGCAAAGTGGCCCAGGTTTCCCTCTCCCCAGCCACCTCTTCCATGCCAGCTCTTCTGGGGGGACACCAAGGCGTTCCCAGGACAGCTGAGATATATAATCTCTCCAGCATGTCCTGGGTGTTCCCTGGGGCCTCCTCCTAGTTGGACATGCGCAGAGCGCCTCCCTAGGCAGGCGCCCAGGTGGCATCCGAACCAGATGCCCGAACCACCTCAACTGGCTCCTCTCCACGTGGAGGAGCAGCGACTCTACTCCGAGCCCCTCCCGGATGACCATGCTCCGTACCTTATCTCTAAGGGAGAGCCCAGACACCCTGCGGAGAAAACTCATTTCAGCCGCTTGTATTCGCGATCTCATTCTTTCGGTCACTACCAAAAGCTCGTGACCATAGGTAAGAGTCGGAACGTAAATTGACCAGTAAATTGAGAGCTTTGCCTTTTGGCTCAGCTCTCTTTTCACCACAACGGTCCGGTACAGCGACCGCAAAATTGCAGCCAGCGTAGTTGAGAATTTTTTTTCATTCATCATTAAAAAATGTGTTTAATTTACAGAGAATGTTTCTGAAATATTTTTGGTTCATAATAATAACCGCCACCAAGAGTGGCTTAATGAAATTTTTATCAGGGATTTGTGGATTGAGGCTATTTTAATTACAATTTGCTAAAGAGGCATCTCTGTGTATTTATGGGATGACAGTCAGCATTTGTTTAGCATCATTTTTGATGTGTGTGTAAGAAGCTGTCTTGATTGCCATTAAGGTTAGTTCAAGGTGAACAATGCTAAAGCTACATTGTATAGCATTGTGTCATCAAAACATTTATATATTCACTTCTGCAAATATTACACACACAGATCAGTAGAAAACCGTGTTTGTGATTTCATATTAGAATTTGTACATGCACAAGTTCTACTAATAAAATAGAAATCCTGTAAGAATGTTTTATACACACGCATGCACCACAATGTACTGTTTACAAATAAATAATAACACCAATAAAGTGCTATATGTAGAGAGAGACATTGTGAGATATGGAAACTACAGTATGTATACATTCACGTTTCTAAAGTCACACTAGACATGTACCCTCAATTCTGTTCTCTCATGAATTTCCATAATAAGAGATGGGTAATGGCTCTGTAATTGCTGGCAAAAGGAGGGATGATGTCCTGAAGATCTTGAAATTTCAGTCTAGTGATAATGTTCTTCATGCTAGTGTTAATTCTCACCAAAAAAAAACCCCAGTAAGATTACATCCAGTTGTACATTAAATGCTCTGGTTTAACTTCATCAGTCTTTGATCAGACAATGAAAAGTAAGAGTTAAATGTCTGGACAGTGCCACCATTCTAAGGGAATGCAAGTGCCTGTAAAACTTTAACAGAAGTCATAAACAGACTTTAAAAAGAGAAATTCAGCTGATGCATACATGCTATGTGACATTTGGATCAAAATGTAAATTACATTATTAGATTCTGGATGCAGTTATGTATAACTTCACTCAATACCCACACAGAAATCCTGCTTTCTCTCAAACATAACACCAGTTGCACAAATGTCTATTTATAACTGTTAACAGATTTGCCATCACAGTTTTAACCAATTCTAGATAGACATTATCCACACAGAGAAGAGAATGAACTTGTCATGCTGTTGTGAAAGTGTGGATTGCTTTAAACATACATTACACTCAAATTTAGCAAATTTATTCAGGATTAAAATGTTTCTGTACAATCTCATTGCTAATTCGTCATATGCTGAAGCTTGGACAGAACCCTTTGTACTGTCACGGTGACGCTCCCGGACCCCTCCTTTTGGGCGTGTGTTTACGTCGTCTATGTCCATATGTGTAGTTCCGTGGGTGTGTCGGTGTGGGTGTGTTCATCAGTCTCACCTGTGGCTCGTCTCGTCATCACCAGGAGATTGCGTTGTTTGTCTATTTAATGTGCGTTTACGCAGTGTTTTGTCTTGGCGTCTTTGTTTCATGCATGTTGAGTGTCAAAGAGTGTGTTGAATGTTCCGCTACTTTAAGTAGCGTGCTTGTGAAAATAAACGTTTTGTTACGGCAGCTCTGTGGCGTCCTGCTCCAAATTCACTACGTTACAGAAAGACGCGCCGACGAACATGATGCCTGGATACGGGAGGGGAAAAGCCAAGGCCAAGGGGAAGAAGAAGAAGGGTGTGCGTAGACGCGCACCCTCTCCCCGGCTGTACCCCTTACCCGACTGGTTGCCAAGCGACAGCGACATTCCCATTGTAGTGGGCAGCTTGACCGTGGGTCTCTCTCCCCCGGAGTATGAATTCGGGGAATACGACTCGGATGACGCCAGCCCCCCTCCGTCTGTCTGCTCAGCTTCCACGGCGGACTACGGTGCAGAGGCCAGCCCCCCTCCGTCGGTCTGCTCTGAGTCCACAGCAGACTACGAAGCAGAGGCCAGCTCTCCTCCGTCGGTCTGCTATGAGTCAACGGTGGACTATGGAGCAGAGGCCAGCCCCCCTCCGTCTGCCTGCTCCGAGTCAACGGCAGACTATGGAACAGGAGCAAGTCCTCCCCCATCGGTTTATTCCGAAGCTGCGGAGGAGTCCGAGGAGGAAGCGACTTCCCCTCCTTCTGGCGGTTCCGAGGGGACGCGTCATACCTGGAGGGAGACGAGGAGAGCTCCGCCCCCTCGGAGTGCTCTATGAGGTCCGTGAAGGACCGAGAGGTGCGGTGGTCTCGCCAGGGGGAAAGCCACTCTCCCGCGCTAACTGATGTTAGCATGGCGAGCCCAGTGAGCGCATCTATGAGGGCCAGCATAGGGACTCCATCCCCCTTCCCAGCGGAGGAGGAGGCAATGGAGATCCAGGAGGAGGGGGCTACACGCAGCTCAGCAGTGCCCGGCGGGGAGTGGCCAGCAGCGGGAGCACCGTCTTGGGGGAGGAGAGTGCCTGCCAAACCCAGGGGAGGCAAAGGCTCCCCCGTGGCGGACAAAGGGACTGCGCAAGCTCCGGGGGAACCCCGAAGCGGGGCGCAGCCGAGGGATCCCGGTGGGCAACCGAGGGGGAGACCACCGGGTGCAGCACCTACCACGACAGGGCTGCAGACTCCGCCACTAACGGGGTTTCCGATGTGGAGACCCGGGACTGCTCCCTTTTTCCCTCTCGTGCCATTTGTGTTTAATTTGCCGGTGTGTGTGTTTGTGCCTGTGTTTGTACCAATGTCTAACGTGTTTTCCCCTGTCTTCCCAGGGAGGGTGTTCTGAGCGTCGTCGCGGTGGAGCCCCTCGCCGAGGAGTGACTCTCGCTGACCGAGGTTCCCGGCAGCCTGGGCCTGTCCGTGAGGTGGGTCCGGGCGTGGCAGCTACGCTGGGCAACCCGGGACGGAGAGTTGCCCTTGGTGGGGGGGCTCTGTCACGGTGACGCTCCCGGACCCCTCCTTTTGGGCGTGTGTTTACGTCGTCTATGTCCATATGTGTAGTTCCGTGGGTGTGTCGGTGTGTTCATCAGTCTCACCTGTGGCTCGTCTCGTCATCACCAGGAGATCGCGTTGTTTGTCTATTTAATGTGCGTTTACGCAGTGTTTTGTGCGCGTCTTTGTTTCATGCATGTTGAGTGTCAAAGAGTGTGTTGAATGTTCCGCTACTTTAAGTAGCGTGCTTGTGAAAATAAACGTTTTGTTACGGCAGCTCTGTGGCGTCCTGCTCCAAATTCACTACGTTACATGTACATGCTGAATGTGCCCTTTTGTATGAGATTCCAGTGAGCTTGGCAGTCCCATAGACTTCAAAATACATTATATTGCATTTTAAAATCAGAGTTTATGACAAAATAAGACTCTGATCTTTTTGTAACTAACGTGAATGGCATTGGGGACTGATAGCGAGGCATACACATATGCTTAGAAGAGCAAGATTTATTGAGGGCAAATCCATTACCAAAGTTGTTAAAAAGGTCCAGGGTCATAACAGGGAGAAATCCGAAACAGAGACATAGCCTACACGTAAACTAGGACAGGACATGGCAAACGTAAGAATAACAAAAGGTAGGATAAAGAAAATAACACACCGGGCTAGGAATACAAATGAAAATAATGCTACACAGGGGCGAATCTGAGACATGGCAGTAGAGAATATACAATAAACCAACAGGGCTCATGCAAACAATTTCCAGACCCCTACCAAAGAAACATACACAGTTTAAATACATAATCAAGGACACTAAACCAAAAAGTTGAAAAACACTGGCAAGGGGTGGAGTAACAAAATAACAGAACTGTGACTTCTCGGCCTGGAATGAGAACTATAACTATAGAACTCTATTTGAACTATAAATACGGACTTCTGCTAGCGGGCCGCCCAATGGAGGATGGGTTCCCTTTTTGGTCTTTCCTTTTCCTTTTCTTTTTGGTCTTGGTCTTTCCAAGGTTTCTTCCTAAATCCCTGCCATTTTAGGGAGTTTTTCCTTGACACTGTAGCCTCTGGCTTGCTCATTAGGGATCTGGACCCATACAATTGTAAATCTGCTTTGTGACAACATGTGTTGTAAAAAGCGCTATATAAATAAATTTGACTTTGACTTTGATTTTGACAGGAGGGAACAACTGAAAATTATAATTCAAACACATGGGGAATGAAAACAAAGACCTGACAAACAGGTGGGGGCGGGGCCAGGCATGACAGTAATGTTTAAAATCAAATTAATTCAGTAGCATATCTGGTATTGTTTGGTTTAATGCTAAGTGTTTGTGATTTACTCTTTTGATTATATTTATTTTATGTCAGCATACTTTAGAAGATAAAGTCTATGTCTATGTCAAGATATGTCTGAGAGCATTATTCAAAAACATTATTTTCAATGTTTTTTCAATCTGTAGCTATCTTTTTACTGCAGTCAAAATAGAACCATCCTGGTTTCTTTTCCTAAATTTTCTCTTTTTTGGGTGCTGCTGGGATATGAGTAAATCGTAGTTTCATTCAAAGGTTATTATTATCTAGATAGCGTGTTATGGTATCACTTTCGTGTCAAACAATGAAAGAAAGAATGCATTTAGTGTTTTCTTGTTTATTTGCTTTTTTTCAGCCATCTGCTTGCGGCCAGCATGTAGTACCCTGATGTCTGGGGCCCAATGCGTTTGCATGGGTTGCTTGGTGGTTAAGACCACAACTCTATATTATGCAACAGTATCACAACTGTTCCCTGTATTAGTGTTAGGGTTAGGGTTAATGTCATGCAACAGTAACACAAAAACATCCTCATTTTATCTGACCATACCATGGCCGATTATCATGATTTATTTACATTATTTAATTCACTAAACAAACAAAGCAATATACAGTATATAAAGATGAGAAACTCTGGGCTTAATGGGAATGGTTCCTCTCAAGGTTTCTTCCTCTTAGGGAGATTTTCCTTGCCTCTGTCATCATTGGCTTGCTCACTGGGGGCTTGGACTCAGACACTTGTAGAGCTGCTTTGTGACAACAACTGTTGTAAAAAGCGCAATATAAACAAATTTTGTTTGATTGATTTTCTTGTTTGATTGATTAATTGATACCATTTTGCAATTAGTGTCAGATATGGATATTGTGGAACTTAATTTGAATTTCAGAATGAGAATGGGTTCTACTCTCCATATTCTAAATCTGAATTAATTAATTTACATATATCATTTGTTACATATTGTTGCATTTACATATCATCACATTTGTCTTTTGTCACCTGCTTTTTTAAAGTCCCTCATAAGTCTTGTTTCATATCTCTTCATCTACCAAGTGTGTTGACACTCTTTGACAGCACTTATATATCAGTGGAGTAACGTACTCCACAAATACATAAGGGCAATACATGTCAAAGTCAAATTTATTTATATAGCGCTTTTTACAACATGTTGTCACAAAGCAGCTTTACAATCGTATGGGTCCAGATCTCGAACGAGCAAGCCAGAGGCGACAGTGGCAAGGAAAAACTCCCTAAGATGGGAGGAATTAAGGAAGAAACCTTGGGAGGACCAAGACTCAAAAGGGAACCCATCCTCCATTGGGCGGCCCACTAGCAGAAGTCCGCATGTATGGTTAAAATATAGTTCTGTAGTTAAAGTTCTAATTCCAGGCCAAGTAGTCACAGTCCCTTCAATGTAGATGGTGAGCCTCAGGTAGGAGTTGGCATCAGCGCGTCCTCTTGCGGCAATGGCACATCCAACCACGGCATCGGCACATCCACTGGCAAGCCAGACCATCTCCTAGGTGCTTGTATGGCGATCTCTTTTTGTAGAAGCATGCAATCAAGATATAAAATACAGGTTGAGTATGTGAACATCAATTTAGACAACCATCGATTTAACAGACATACATAGCTCACGTGCCAGTGATTAGCATGTGGCTCCGGCAAGCTTATCTATAGCAGCATAACTAAAGGGAGAGGCCTGGGGGTGACCACAGTCAAGAGGGCTCACTGAGACATTGCTTTCCACCCAAGTCATTGTCACAACAAGAGTGATCACATGACATGGCTGGATGACAGCGTCAACATCTCAGATTACCAGAAAGCTCAATGACTGGAGGGCCCCAAGCTCCACACCTTCACAAGTAGAATACTAACTAAGATAAGTCTAGATTAAATCTAGATTAAGTCTAGATTTAAAGATTGGAACTGTGTCAGAAACTCAGATTTGAGCTGGAAGTCTATTCCATAACTGAGGGGCTTTAAAGGAGAAAGCTCTGCCTCCGGCTGTAGTTTTACTAATTTTTGGAAATAAGAGAAATCCTGCATTTTGGGAGCGCAGAAGGCGAGATGGGTTATAGTATGCAATGAGTTCACTCAGATATTGTGGAGCAAGACCGTTTAAAGCCTTATACGTCAGCAGAAGAATTTTAAAATGAATCCGATATTTAAACGGAAGCCAGTGTAATGCCGAGAGAGTAGGACTAATATGATTGAATTTTCTATCCCTAGTTAGGACTCTAGCTGCAGCATTCTGTACAAGTTGGAGTTTCTTGAGGGACTGTTTAGAGCATCCAATTAGAAGACCATCACAGTAGTCCAATCTTGACGAGACAAAAGCATGGATCAGCTTCTCTGCATCAGCTAATGAAAGTAAATGTTTTAGCTTGGCGATATTACGTATATGGAAAAAGGCAGCCTTAGTGACATTGCATATATGTGCATCAAATGAAAGTTCCGAATCAATAGTGACAGCTAAGCTTTTTGCAGAAGATTTAGGTGTAACTGAAAAGCCATCTAGGGTGAGAGGGATATCAGACTTTTGGTCCAAGCAGCAACACCTCAGTCTTATTGGAATTTAGAAGAAGAAAATTAGACGCCATCCAGTTTTTTATGTCCTGGACGCAGTTCTCAATTTTGGGAATAGTATTGACATCATCCAGATTAGAGGACATATACAACTGAGTATCATCTGTGTAGCAATGGAAGTTAATACCATGTCTACGAATGATTGTGCCCAGCGGCAGTAAATACAATGAGAATAATATGGGGCCCAATACAGATCCTTGAGGAACACCATATTTTACCTTTGTACATTCTGAACATTTGTTATTTATAGTACAAATTGGTAACGATCTGTCAGGTAGGATCTGAACCAGGAGAGTGCTTGACCTCTTACGCCAATGAGTGTTAAGTTAAGCCACATTGTCAATTGTGATTTTCACCCCAATCGAAATTTGTCCTCCGCATTTACCCATTTGTGCAGTCAGAACACACACACACTAGTGATAACTAGGGGGCTGTGGTGCACACATGCCCAGAGCGGTGGGCAGCCCTAGCCCGGCGCCCAGTTGGGGTTAGGTGCCTTGCTCAAGGGCACCTCAGTCATGGCCTCAGGCCTGGGAATCGAACCCACGACCCTCCGGTCACAAGACTGGTTCCCTAACCACCAGACCATGACTGCCAGACCATGTCTCCAGCCTATTCAGAAGAATATTGTGGTCCAATGGTGCCAAAAGCAGCACTACGGTCTAAAAGTATAAGAAAAGAAATGTGTCCTTTATCAGAGGATATTAAGAGATAATTTACTACTTTAGTCAGCGCAGTTTCAGTGCTGTGGTGGGGTCGAAATCCAGACTGAAATAGCTCTAGGACATGTTCTGTCTGTAAGAAAGTAGAGAGTTGCGAAGAAACTACTTTTTCTAGAATTTTGGAAATGAATGACAGATTAGAGATTGGCCTATAGTTGGACAGTTCCTGGGGATTAAGACCAGGTTTTTTAATTAGTGGCTTGATGACTGCAAGTTTAAGTGATTTCGGGATGTAGCCTAGGCTCAGAGAATGCTTAATTATAGTAAGCAAGGGTTCTACATTACTGTGCAGTAATTCTTTGAGTAGATGAGACAGTACAGCATCTAGAATGCATGTGGAGGGTTTGGCAGATTTTACCAATGAAATAAGATCCTCACGACCAATTGGGGAAAAAAACTCCAAAAAAGCACCAGGGCTAACTAGATAGCTGTCAGAGTGCATTTGCAGGTTGACAGGGTCTGAGATAGCATGGCTAATGTTTTCCCTAATTTTATCAATCTTATCAATAAAGAACTCCTGTGGGGTTTGGGGTTCAATTTGGTCATGATTTCTAGTTAGGCTAGATACAGTTTTAAATAGGAGTCTTGGATTGTTTTTATGCTTTTTTATTAAAATTAATTCTGTTCAGCCGACAGCTATTGATTTTAGGTTAACCGTAAGTGTAGTTAACGTAAAGATTGGAGAAGCAGACAGAACTCCTGTGACTGAGCACCTGCGAATTACCTTTGTGACATCTTGTGAAACCTTCCGACAAACGGTGAAGTTTTGAGCAGCCTTTATAGGCTGCCTCTGCTTGCCCCCTTTGAGCTTGCTTAAAACTCGGCTCAAAATGGCCACTGCACAATAACCATTCAAAACTATAAATTTTGTTTCTATACAAGGTATTAGGTCACACAAATCAAGAACTTCACCCTTCAGTAATGAGACTCAGATAACATTATTTCACCTGTTCCCGTTATTAAAACATTTTCCTGAAGAATGAGGATGGTGTCCCGTATCATATTTCATAATCAATACTGTTATGTAAATCTTTGCTGGTTATTGTGGTTGTCATGTTCAGTTTATACAAACCGGATTCCAAAAAAGTTGTGACACTAAACAAATTGTGAATAAAAACTGAATGCAATGATGTGGATATGGCAAATGTCAATATCTTATTTATAATAGAACATAGATGACGGATCCAAAGTTTAAACTGAGAGAATGTATCAATTTAAGGGAAAAATATGTTGTTTAAAAATTTCATGGCATCAACAATCCCAAACAAATTGAGATAAGGCCATTTTTACAGCTGTGTGGCATCCACCCTTCTTCTTACAAAACTCTCTGGCCACTGCAGACTGCTACTACACTGAATGTGTAAAAAATAGTGTAGTATGTAATGTTCCAGAGTGTGCTGTTTGGGACACAGCCTTACAGTCTAACATTAATGTTAGTCATGTCTAGTTAGGAAACCTTAACATACATTTTTTGTCATTTCATTTCAGCATGCCACCAAAGAAAAAAAATAAAACCACAGGACACAACACTCCTGAGTTTTTTTTTTAAAAAGAGTGGAAATAGTGTAAGTATACAACAGAGTTTAGATATAATAATAATAATAATAATAATAATAATAATAATAAATCAAACCTGTTATTATATTATTTTAAATATTATGCATCCTTTACTTTCTAGTTCAGTTTGAGTTTGTAAAGAAAAATGCAAACAATGCTCTTTTTTTGAAAAGCCTAATATTCCATTTTCTTCACTTTCTGTATAGTAACAACAAATTTGACAAACTTTAATTCTTGTTTTGATTTTTAATAGAATGTGCAATGTTCTCAATGGATTTATGTGTCTGAAAATAAAACTATAGCTTTACTCTGTGATAACTGATACATGCTACTTTGCATATGCGTGCAGACTTCAGGGTCTCTTAAGAAGGGCATAGTCAAACAATGCAAGGGTCAAAATCAGTGCAGAAGGCACAAAAATATAATCCAAAAACAACAAGTCTAGACAGTTTAGGTATTATCAAAAAACAAAAAAAAAGGAAAAATCCAAATAAGAAGTCAAGTCAAGTCAAGTCAATTTTATTTATATAGCGCTTTTTACAACAAGACAAGAGAACAACAAACCAAATTTAACCATAAAGAATCAGGTAATGAATAAGGGCTCAGTATGCTTTCTGCAGGAGTCAGCAATACTTTGCAAAGAAATCATAGAGTGTTTGGGTATATATCGAGGTGGCTTAATGGGAAACAGGTCTGTTCTAATATTCAGAGGAGGAGGAACAGGTTAGTGTTTAGGGAATTCTGGGAGTTGCAGCCTACTTGGCTGTGCTGCATTGCAACAAATGACCCCTCCCTGCTATCAGTAATGTTCGTGTCTGTTTTACTTCCTTATTTGGTCCACCCATGTGCATTTGTGTTTATTTTTCAGTTTCCTCGGCACTCGCCACCTTTTATTCCCATCACCTGTGTCTCATCTAAGTTCTTCATACACCTGTTTGTTACTTTTAGGTTGCTGGTCGCTTTATGATGTCTGTTTTTGTAGTGCTCTGCTCCTAGTGTATTCCTAGCTCAGAAAACCCCTCGTCTCTATTCCTGGTCTGTGTATGTTGTTATATCCCTTATGGTGCATGATACCTTGTGTCCTGTTCTGGTATTACTTATGGAGTTACTTTTGTTAAGCCTGCGTATTGTTCTAGTCTGTTTCGCTCTTTCGTTATGTTTTGTTGTATGTTCTGCCTAGTTAAGCTTCCTGAGTATTGTTGTTATTATTTTCCTGTTATTTGGATCGTATTTATTTTTTTTAATTAAAAGATCAAGAATTATATCTGCTGAATTTCTGTGACATTACATGTATACCATATCCTTCCTGTGTGTGGGGCACTGGACTAATGGGTGTCTAGGTAGGTCCTTTGGCCAAGCATGTGATCTGGAAATGCTCTTTAATTGGTTGTCTTAAAGTTTTCTGCGGAGTGCAGAGATCACATCTACTTTTATCGGTAGCCTATCAGTATAGTTAATTTTTCCTCTTATGTGATTGGACAATCTTCGATGATTTGCGTCAGCATTCTGACAGCTCATTAGGTGACCAAGAGGATGGGGAAGATTTAACTCATTGTTGAACAGTTTACATTTCAAGTTGGCACATAATTTCTTCTAAATGATGGAAAAATCAGTATTATCCTTACATACACACCTCTTCACCAGACAGACCCAAATTCAGGGTTCGCAAGGGTGCTTGAAATCCTTGAAAATGCTTGAATTTTAATGTTGCGTTTTCCAGAAAGTTTGTAACATCATTCATGTAAATCTGTTTCATGTGTGTCTGTCGGTCACCTGTCCCATGCATACTCCCCAGATGATGTTACTCCATTTGTCATAAATAAACCCAGCCTCAATATTATTATTAGTATGAATAAAATAGCAGTGAATAATGAATTTTTATGGCTCATTTAAAGCAAGCAAGCAAAAAAGAGAGTGGAAAAAAAGAAAATGTAACACCATGAAGGGCAGGATGCAAATGCTGAGGAGCAACATTTATTGGGGGCTGATCCAGAGTCACAGCTGTTATAATGGTCCATGGTTGAAAAGTCAGCAATGTCAGAAAATGAAACAGAACCTGGAAACACAATAAACCACGAAAACCAAAGAATGAAATGGATGGGCAAACATGAAAGCAAACCAATGTATACATCCAATAATGACACCTGGCAAGTGAAGATCAACACAGCATTCAAGCATACTACTAAATGTGGGAAAATGAGGAACAGGTGGAATTGATAAGAGATGGAGATGAGGAATCGGAAAGCACAAATAAATCAAAGCAAAACAAGAACACGACTCAGATGCTAGCAAGCATGACAAAAAATATATAGTGCCATCCTAGCAAGAGGAAGGCTGTTTAAGGCTGTTCCATATCTTATTCATGATGCACCTCAAATGGAAAACTCACACAAAAATAATAACACAATCTAAACAAATCTAAAACATGAATCTAAAAATTGGAATACCCATGCACCTTATTCTCTCTTCTGTGCAGAAAGTATTGCTGTAAAGCACAACTGTTCCTGTTCACACAATACTATTTTGACTTCTCACACAGTGTATTTCCAAAACCATGCAAAAAAAGGTTTATAAATTCCAATTCAGCTCAATGTGAGGTGTGCAAAAGTTGGAAAGGAGGTATATGCAAATGAGGTAGCACAAGGTGAGGTGGTATTACATGATTTAAGCGGTTGTCTGGTTTCAGCACACACTAAAACTTCCTTCCATGTGCTATACTGATGAAGGCTCCAGACATTAGGTGCTAAGCATATAAACATTAGAAAGATGCGATAATTGCTGTCGGTCATAGAGAAACATGTCCTTGAAAATCATATTTATGACACTGTATGTAAGTAATTGTACATTACTAATGGTTATATAACAACCATAATTTCTGATAAAGCACAGCATCCTAAATAACTGGAGGTTTACACACATGGCAACTTTATTTATTTTTCTTGTATCTTGTACTTGCTGGGTGCTTTATTAGGGGATTTTAAGAATCTCACTGGACTCAATCCTGTTACATTTCTGAATGTTATATTCTAGAGCACTTCAATATAAAGATTTAGGAGAGGAAATGGAAAAATCAATGTGTAT
Organism: Brachyhypopomus occidentalis; assembly: GCA_020368025.1. Classification (NCBI taxonomy): domain Eukaryota; kingdom Metazoa; phylum Chordata; class Actinopteri; order Gymnotiformes; family Hypopomidae; genus Brachyhypopomus; species Brachyhypopomus occidentalis. The sequence continues at coordinate 116,256 of JAGXOD010000124.1, forward strand.
GTTGGAGGGGAAGCAAGACTAAGTAATTTTACAGAGGTGCTTAAATGAAATTAATATCCATGAATGTACACAGTGCGAATGTAAAATTACCATGGTACCACAAGATACCACAAGATTGTTGCATGGGGTGCTTGCAATGTCATGGGACATTCCAAGGTCAACTGTGTGTCTAAAGGCCAGAGTATCAGAACACAGTCAGAATTGGCTATATTTGCCAGATTTATTACACATATGAGGAACTTGTTTTGGTGTGCATATGTAACATAGACAGTGTTCAGTCACATTGAACTATTGCAGAGAATAAAAATAAAAAATAATATAAGACCAAAGGTTAATTTGAAACATACACTATATTGCCAAAAGTATTCGCTCAACTTCCTTGACTCACGTATGATCTTAACTGACATCTTAACGGACCAGTGTGTGTCGTCCTGTAAGGTCCTTATACACCTACTCCCCCACCGCTCTCTACTCTCTCCCCTGAGGATTTTGTCACCTTCTTTGAGGAGAAGGTTGATAAGATTCGCAGATCCTTTTTCTCTACCAATATCCTTCCTACTGAACACCACCCTCCACCTGTCTTGCTTTTCTCCTCTTTCCACAGATGACATCATACAGTTGGTCTCATCCAACAATCCTACTACCTGTCCACTGGACCCGATTCCATCCACGCTATTTCAGACAATAGCACCTGACCTTCTACCTTTCATCACTCATGTCATCAACAGCTCCTTGTCAACAGGCCATGTACCAGCTATCTTCAAGGCTGCAAGAGTGATCCCCATCTTGAAGAAGCCTACTCTGGACTGTTCTGACATCAGCAATTACAGACCTGTATCTCTTCTTTCTTTCCTATCTAAGGTCTTGGAGCGTTCTGTTTATAACCAACTGTCTCTATTTCTTTCTCTGAACAACCTACAGGACCCAAACCAGTCTGGCTTCAAACCGGCGCACTCTACTGAAACTGCTCTCATCGCAGTTACAGAGAAGCTGCATGCTGCTAGATCTGCCAAACTGTCTTCGGTCCTAATTCTGCTTGACCTCTCTGCAGCCTTCGACACCGCTGACCACCAGATCCTCCTGTCTGTCTTCAGAAGACTTGGAATCACTGGCACTGTCTGGCAGTGGTTTAAGTCTTATCTAGATGGGAGATCTTACCAAGTATCTTGGCAGGGGGCCACATCTGCTCCTTCCAGGCTCACCACGGGTGTACCACAAGGCTCAGTGCTCGGTCCTCTGCTCTTCTCTCTTTACACTCGTTCTCTTGGTGATGTAATATCCTCCCATGGATTTTCCTATCACTGTTATGCTGATGACACTCAACTTGTCCTTTCCTTTCCCCAACTTGTCCTCGGCTTGTCTTGCTGATATCTCATCTTGGATGTCGGCTCATCACTTGAAGCTGAACCCCAGCAAGACTGAATTACTGTTCATCCCTGGAACTTCAAGTCCTCGCCAGGATCTTTCCATCTCTTTTGAGAACTCGCTGGTCACCACATCTGCTGAAGCTCGAAGCCTTGGTGTAGTTGTGGATGACCAGTTATCGTTCTCAACCCATGTTGCAAACCTGACTCGGTCATGCAGATTTCTCCTTTACAACATTCGGAGAATTCGACCTTTTCTGTCTAGCGAGGCTACTCAAGTGCTTGTTCAGTCTCTTGTCATTTCAAGACTTGACTACTGCAACTCACTCCTGGCTGGTGTTCCTATGCGTACCATCAGGCCCTTGCAACTGATCCAGAACTCGGCGGCTCGACTTGTCTTCAATGTTCATGTTACTCCTCTCCTGCGCTCTCTTCACTGGCTTCCTGTAGCTGCCCGCATCAGATATAAAACCCTGATGCTGGCCTACAAGGCTAAGAATGGACCAGCACCTCCATACATGGTGGCAATGGTCAAATCCCGATCTGTACCCAGAGCTCTTCGAGCTTCAAGCACAGCTCGGCTTGACCCACCATCTCTCAGAACACCTTGGGAAAACATGCATCCAGACTTTTTTCAGTTCTGGCACCTCAGTGGTGGAACGAACTTCCCCTGAGTGTCCGAATGGCAGAGTCTCTTGCTGTTTTTAAGCGAAGACTGAAGACACATCTGTTTCAAGAGCACTTAAATTAAATTTTACTACACTAGCATTTATTAAATATTTGTGACTGTAATGACTTTTCTTGCTTTTATCTTTTAAGTAGGGTTTTTTCAGTATATATTTGAGTATATCTAGGCGTCCATACTGACTGCATCTAATAATATCTTTGCTTTCTTGTTTCTTCCTGATTTTAGCCTAAACTAACTAGCTAGAGATTTTGTTCTGAGTAAAACAATGAAGCACTTTTTGTAAGTCGCTCTGGATAAGGGCGTCTGCTAAATGCCGTAAATGTAAATGTAAATGTAGTATTTCATCATTTCTGAGTCGCCTGTTGTTTGTGTGGAGTGTGGCATGTTTAGCTACTCTTCTTTCGTCAGTAGGGATAATTTTGTTTGTAACAAGTGAAGATTAATTATTAGCATGACGGAGAAGATTTCGCTTTTAGAGGAGCGCATCCGGGCTTTAGAGAGTCCTAAAGAGTCGGTAGCACCTAGCGTAGCACCTAGCATAGAAGGTCCGGTTGCCACCACCGTAGCCACCGTAGCTAGCGAGTCCCCAGCTCCGGCATTAGAGCCCTCACAGCGGGGCGAATGGGTGACGTCTCGACGGCATAGCCGTAGGGCTGAGCACCGTTCTACTCAGATTCCCGTGTCAAACAGGTTTGCCCCACTCAGTAATACACCGAAAAAAGAGCTCTGGTAATAGGAGATTCCCAGCTTCGACACGTGAATATAGCGACCCCCTTAGAGACACCAGCGGCCATAGTTAACACTAGAAGCGCCGGTCATTTGACCGCTGTGACGTCTTACTAGAAGCGCCGCGTCTGTTCGACCTACTTATACCTAGAAGCGCCGAGCGACGGTCATTTGACCGCTGCAGCACAAAAAAATAAATATCTTTGCACTGGATCCAATTTGAGAACCCTCCTTTCATGACTTCTCCCAGAATGGTACTTTTAATAAATTAGCATTATTACATGGTTAAAAGAAACTCCGTACAGGCTGGTTTAAATCGATTTCGCTCGTATCTCCGTAATATTGCCGTCATCGCCTACATTTCAAGACTTTGATTCTCTTTTCTGCCAGCGGGTGTTGCAAAGATTCGTGTGTGATTTAATAATTAGTATAAATAAGTGAAGATCAATAGTTTTCAAAACAAAATTAATCAAAGTTCAAAACTGAGTGTGCGTGTAAAAAAAAAACGTAATTCGTCCCCAAAGTGTTTCACTTTTCACAAAGTCTTAAAATATATACTATTTTTATTATTATAACATATATATAAGTTTAAATCAAACTGAGTGAGTCGTGCTTTGCCTAATTAATGCTTTAGTAGTTTGCAGGAATTCTGCGAATGGTGATCTATTTATCAAGTCAATATCTCAAAGCAAATATCTCACGGGCATGATCCCTCTTTGCCAGGGCTAGCTGTTAGCTAGCATTTATTATGTAAATGCATTACATTGTATATGGATGCTTTTATGTGTTGGTGACACTGGCATTACAAATGAATTAATTAGAACGCAAGCTACATATGTAAATGCGTTACATAAGTCATTATGTATCTTTGCGGCGATGTAAAAATGAGATGATGGCATGGGTGGAGCTGTTATGACCACTGTATTCACAATAGTATTCATGAGGCAATGAGAGCTATAAATTAGTCCACATGTATGACTCCAGCTCACTGCGTAGTTGTGGCGGCTACACAGTTTGAGTGAAAACTCGGCTTGGGCGTCGAACAGCAACGCAGTTTGCTTGAAAATTCGGTTTGGGCGATTGAACAGCAACATAGTTTGCTTGAAAACTCGGTTTGGGGAATCGAACAGCAACGCAGTTTGCTTGAAAACTCGGTTTGGGCGATTGAACAGCAACATAGTTTGCTTGAAAACTCGGTTTGGGGAATCGAACAGCAACGCAGTTTGCTTGAAAACTCGGTTTGGGCGATTGAACAGCAACATAGTTTGCTTGAAAACTCGGTTTGGGCGTTTGAACAGCAACACAGTTTGCTTGAGAACTCGGTTTGGGTGTTTGAACAGCAACACAGTTTGCTTGAGAACTCGGTTTGGGCATTTGAACAGCAACACAGTTTGCGTGACACCTCGGTTTGGGCGTTTGAGCGGTTGCATAGTGCATTATTAAAATGGCACGGAGAATGGTATACACTCCAAAGCAAGTACTGGACATGCTGTCCAATATTGATGAGATGGAATCGGAGGGCGAACAATGTGAGGTGTCGGATGGAGAGGGCGAAAGTGAAATGAATCTGAATCTTGAATCTGATTCAAATTCAGAATCGGACTCTGAAACTGAGTGTGGTGGTGACTCATTTCAGGCCAAAGATGGCACAGTATGGGTTGAACAAACTGCTGGCAACCCTCGGGGTAGAGCACAAGAGTGCAATATTATGAGAGAAACCCCAGGTCCTACGTGTTATGCCAAGGACAAAATTAAAAGTCCACTGACCAGCTTACTGTGTTTGATTGACACAGAAATGTGGGGCACAGTTCTGAAATACACAGAGGCAGAAGCTGAACAAAATAATGCTCAGTTCAAACTAACAGCTGATGAACTGACAGCATTTGTGGGTCTCGTTTATTTGAGAGGTATAACAGCCGGTAAAAGCATGAAACTGGATGAATACTGGTCTGCTGACTTGGGAAATCCCATTTTCAAAGAGACAATGTCTCGACAGACATTCAGAGATATCATGCGCTATCTGCGTTTTGATGACAAGAACACAAGGGCTGCCCGCCTTGTGACAGATAAATTTGCAATGATCACAGAGATATTCGATAAATTTGTGAAAAACAGTATTGCTTCTTACACGCCCGGTGAGAACATAACTGTGGACGAGCAACTGTTCCCAACCAAAGCTCGCTGTCGTTTCACTCAGTACATGGCCAATAAACCGGATAAATTTGGGATAAAGTTCTGGGTGGCCGCTGATGTTGAGACAAAATATATGCTGAACGCAATTCCCTATCTAGGGAGAGATGAAAGCAGGCCGGCTGGTCAATGGTTGTCCGAAAATATTGTGTTGCGATTGATGACGCCTTTCATGGGTAAAGGAAGAAATGTATCGACTGACAATTTCTTCACTTCATTGACACTTGCAAACACCCTATTGGCGAACAAAACCACTATTGTTGGAACGATGAATAAAATCAGACGTGAGATGCCCCCATGTACACAGGCACAGTCTGAAAGATTTTCCACCAAGGTGTTGCGGGCTGGAAAAATAACTCTAACGATTTACCAGGCAAAACCTAAAAAAAAATGTATGCATCCTGAGCACAATGCATCAGACAGTTTCAATTGATAATGGCGCAAAGAAACTGCCTGAAACTGAATCCTATTACAACACGACTAAATGTGGCGTCGATGTTATGGACCAAATGGCACGACTGTATTCGGTGAAGGGAGGCACCCGTCGTTGGCCTGTAGCGGTGTTCTACAACCTCCTAGACCTGGCTGCAATAAATGCACATATATTGTTCAAACAGTGCATGAACGTTAACCTGAGCAGACGAAGGTTTATTCTCGAGTTGGTAAAGGAGCTGTGTGCACAGCAGAAAATGGCGAAAGCAGCTAGGGCAGTGGCACAAAAGTGAATTTTACCTAAACCCCCTTGCCCGCCCTCAAAAAGAAAACAATGTCAAGTCGGCAGATGTTCAGGGAACAAAACTTATGACATTTGCCAGACATGTAAGCGACTGGTCTGTGGAAAATATGCAAAGACTGCACCTAAGCTGTGTTTTGAATGTTAAGTTGTGTGAAGCGGACACAATTCAAAACAAAGGGAACTTGACTTGAGCTGGGGAACGAAACGTACGCTAAAGAGAGAAGGGAGGCACCCGTCGTTGGCCTGTAGCGGTGTGCTACAACCTCCTAAACCTGGCTGCAATAAATGCACATATATTGTTCAAACAGTGCATGAACGTTAACCTGAGCAGACGAAGGTTTATTCTCGAGTTCACAATTCAGTACATAAAGGGAACTTGACGAGCTGGGGAACGAATTTTATGCAATATAAGCTAAAGAGAGAAGGGAGGCACCCGTCATTGGCTTGTAGCGGTGTGCTACAACCTCCTAAACCTGGCTGCAATAAATGCACATATATTGTTCAAACAGTGCATTAACGTTAACATGAGCAGACGGAGGTTTATTCTCGAGTTCACAACTCAATATATAAAGGGAACTTAACTTGAACTGGGGAACGAAACTTAGGCAATATAAGCTAAATCGAATGTAAATCACTGAATGGTGATAAAGCTGCTTGTGAACATCCATACTTCGATGGAAACATCTTCAAACATCTGAACACATTTGTTAGAACGTGGGAGCACACATCGGCTATTCTCCAATCGAACACGTCTCCAATTGAAATGGCAACACAATACGGCGAGAGAACAACGTAAACATTATCGAGAGGAGAGAGGCAACTATATACGTGAAGCCAATGTTTGATTCTACCGCTGCATTGTATAATTTTAATACTTTTGCATTTTGTTACGAATTGAGATGTTTTTTCATGCACATAGCTTACATTTTATAATTATGTTTTTGTAATTAATTTTAGCATGAGCCTATTTGTACTTTTTATTCTTTGTCCAATATAAAACATTATAGACATTTATTTGCAGTTTTGTTATGTTCACCATAGCATGCATTACACTAACATACACAACTTTTCGTCTACAGACATGAAAACATGAAATGGCATGACATATACAAATAAACTTGCTTTGGCTCGGTCTGCGGGCCTCACGTTTGCTACTTTGAGTATTGAACAAACTTTCTGTGGATGTGGGGGTTGAAGGTTCAACGCACTCTGTTGCATTAGCAAGACAATAGACGTTAACGCTTCACAGCGGGTGGTGTGGGCCAGTAGGTCAGTGGTGTTCCATACGAATCTAGTGACATACACGCCAACAGAATACTACACAAATAAGCAAACTATTACACTAACCAAGCAAACTCTTACACTAACCATGAAACTAAACCAATATCACAAACCAGGAAATGCAATATGAAACTAAATAAAACGGACAATGGGGAGGCTCCCGAAAACCATGTCACAGGGCACTAATTCTAAAAGGTTATTTAGTCACATTAATTTGTTATTGACGTTACGTGCAAATGACACCATTACGGATATTTTGTTTAGGCGGCTCGTTCTGCCTTTTGTGCAAAACGCCATCTAGCGTTAATTATGTGTCAGTACCAGCTTCCTTGTGTAAAGACTCAGCGGTCTTTTGACCGCCGAGGCGCGCTTTCAGTAGGTGAAAACAACACGGCGTTAGTAGTAGGTGTTGAAAGCGGTCAAATGACCGGCCCTCAGCGCTTCTAGGTATAAGTATGTAAATGAGGCGCGGCGCTTCTAGTGTTAAGTGTATCCCGGGGGCTAGAGTGCCTGACATCAGGGCTAATCTTAAGGTGCTGGCTAATCGTAAATATTCAAAGATAGTGGTACACGTCGGCACCAATTATGTGGGTTTGAGACAGTCCGAGATCACTAAGGATAATGTTAAAGAGGTGTGTGAGTTAGCGAGGACTATGTCAGATGCCATAATATGCTCTGGTCCCATTCCAATTCGGCGTGGCGCCGAAATCTACAGCAGGTTATTGGCGCTACACCGCTGGATGTCTAAATGGTGCTCAAAAACATGGTGGGTTATAAAGATAATTGGAAGCGTTTTGAGGGCAGACCTGGCCTTTTGAAGCGAGACGGCATTCACCCTTCTTGGGAGGGTGCTGCTCTCATTTCCCGTAGCATATCTACTAGGCTTACTAGTGGTAGTGTAGGACTTGTTAATGGGGATTGACAAACCAGAGCCGAGGCCAGGCAGCAGACACAAAGGCTAAACCGACTGTCTGCTAGCTGCAAAGAGATGTCACCTAGGTCACACTGGATTGAGACTGTGTCAACTCTCGCAAAGTTAGTAGACAAAATTTAATCAATGTTAAATTGGATTATGCTCCCTTGGAGAGTAGTTTACATCTGAAACTAGGACTGCTAAATATTAGATCCCTGTCATCTAAAGCATTGCTGGTTAATGAAATGATTACCGATCATAATCTATGCATGCTCTGCTTGACGGAAACCTGGACTCGGCCAGATGATTATATGGCCCTAAACGAAGCTTCTCCCTCTGGCTATAGATATGTTCATAACCCCCGTCCAAATGGTCGAGGAGGTGGTGTCGCCACAATATATGACTCTGATATAGACATTTCTCAAAAAATTCGGCTTTAAATTTAATTCTTTTGAACATCTAATCCTCACTGTTTCAAATGTATCAAATCTGACAACCAACAAAGCGTCGCAGTCGTTTATGTTAATTACTATTTACCGCCCCCCTGGTTCTTACTGAGTTCTTGCAGGAGTTTTCAGACTTCCTGTCTCATGTAGTGCTATCAGCCGATAAGGTGATTATAGTTGGTGATTTTAACATCCATTTTGAGAATCTTTGTGACTCTTTAAGCAAAAAAATTTTCAAGAAATTCTTAATTCAATGGGTATCACTCAGAATGTGGTGGGTCCTACGCATAATTGTAGTCATACTTTAGACCTGGTTTTATCATTTGGTATTAACATATCCAGCTTAGCAATTTTACCTCAGAGCGAGGCCGTTTCAGCCCACAGCCTCATAACGTACAAGTTATGCTTGACTGACGGTATTCATCAGCCGCCCGCTACCGAATGAAACGAACTATAGCACCTAGTACCATAGCCGCACTCACTGACATTTTACCTGGTTTGACAGAAATTGATACACCTGTAGCTCCGGAAGGACTAGAGCATTTTACCGAGCACGTTGACACTTCTCCTCGTACAGCATTAGACAAGGTTGCACCATTACGCTATAAGAGAGCCTCTGAGAGAAGAATAGCGCCATGGTATAACGAGCACACGCGTAGTCTCAAACGAGCCGCGAGGATCCTGGAGCGTAAATGGCGAAATTCAAAGTTAGAAGTGTTTAGACTATCATGGAAAAGCAGCCTTATTGAATATAAGCATGCCCTCCATATGGCAAAATCCTCATACTTATCAGCTTTAATAGAAAAACATAAAAACAATTCTGCACTCCTATTCAAAACTGTTTCCAGCCTAACAAGGAGCCATGATCAAATCAATCCACTAATCCTACTAGAGTGTAGCAGTAATAATTTTATGAAATTCTTGATAAAATTAGGGAAAAAATGGTTGTGCTATCTCAGAGCCTGTCAACATGCCTATGCACCTTGACAGTTGTCTGGTCAGCTCTGATGCCCTGTTAGAGTCCTTCTCCCCAATTGGTCGTGAGGAGCTTATTTCATTGGTGGAATCTGCCAAGCCCTCAAGATGCATACTAGATGCAATACCAACCCATTTACTTAAAGAATTACTGCATAGCAATATAGAACCTTTGCTCACTATAATAAACTGCTCTCTGAGCCTGGGCTATATTCCCAGTTCATTTAAACTTGCAGTTATCAAGCCGCTAATTAAAAAACCTGGACTTAACCCCCAGGAAATGTATATAGGCCATTGTCTATAGGCCTATCTGTAATTTGTCATTCATATCCAAAAAGAGAAAGTAGTTTCTTCACAACTCTTTTCCTTCCTACAGACAGAACATGTCTTAGAATTATTTCAGTCTGGATTTAGACCCCACCACAGCCCTGAAACTGCGCTGACTAAAGTAGTAAATCATCTCTTGATATCCTCTGATAAAGGACACATTTCTTTTCTCATACTGCTAGACCTCAGTGCGGCTTTTGACACCATTGATCATAATATTCTACTTAATAGGCTGGAGACACTCATTGGTATAAGAGGTCAAGCACTCTCCTGGTTCAGGTCCTACCTGACAGATCGTTACCAATTTGTACTAGTAAACAACGAATGCTCAGAGCGTTCTAAGGTAAAATATGGTGTCCCACAAGGATCTGTACTGGGCCCCATATTATTTTCATTATATATGCTTCCACTGGGCACTATCATCCGTAGGCATGGTATTAGCTTCCATTGCTACGCAGATGATACTCAGTTGTATATATCTTCCAATCAGGATGGTATCACCACTACTCTCAAGATTGAGAGCTGCGTCCAGGACATTAAAAACTGGATGGCGTCTAATTTTCTTCAACTAAATTCTGATAAGACTGAGGTGCTGATTCTTGGGCCTAAAGCTGCTAGAAGCAGCTGGGCTGATATTCCCCCTTACCTAGATGGGTTTTCAGTAACACCTAAGTCTACCTTAAAAAAGCTTAGGTGTCACTATTGATTCGGATCTTTCATTTGACACACATATATGCAATGTCACTAAGGCTGCCTTTTTCCATTTACGTAATATCGCCAAGCTGAGACACTTACTTTCATTAGCTGATGCAGAGAAGCTGGTCCATGCTTTTGTCTCGTCAAGATTGGACTACTGTAATGGTCTTCTAATTGGATGCTCTAAACAGTCCATAAAGAAGCTACAACTTGTACAAAATGCTGCAGCTAGAGTTCTAACTAAGGCTAGAAAATTCGATCATATTAGTCCCACTCTCGTGGCATTACATTGGCTTCCGATTAAACATCGAATTGAATTTAAAATTCTTCTCTTAACCTATAAGGCGTTAAACGGTCTTGCCCCACAATATCTGAGTGAACTCATTGCTTACTACAACCCATCTCGCCCTTTACGCTCCCAAAATGCTGGATTTACTTTAGTTCCAAAAATTTGTAAGACTACAGCCGGAGGCAGAGCTTTCTCTTTTAAAGCCCCTCAATTATGGAATAGCCTTCCAGCTCCAATCCGAGATTCTGACACAGTTCCAATCTTTAAATCTAGACTTAAGACTCACCTATATAATCTAGCCTTCAGTTAAATATTCCGCTAGTAAGGTGCGGGGCTCAGGGGCCCCCAGACGTTGAGACTTCTGGTAATCTGAGATGTTGATGCTGTCATCCAGCTGTGTCATGGGATCTCTCTAGTTGTGACTGACTTGACTGGAAAGCAATGTCTCAGTGAGCCCTTATGACTGTGATCACCTCTGGACCCCTCCCTTTAGTTATGCTGCTATAGATTAGCCTGCCGGAGCTACATGCTAATCACTGGCACATGAGCTATGTACATTTAAATCAATGGTGGTTAAATTGACATCCTCACACTCAGTCTGTATTGTCCATCTTTTTGCATGCTTCTACCCAAGACGAATGCATGCAAGCACCTACATGCACCTGGGCGATGGTCTGGCTCGCCGGTGGATGTACTGATGCCGGGGTTGGATGTACCATTTCCGTAAGGGGACGTGCGCATGCTGGCTCCTATCTGAGGCGCACCATCTGCACCGAAGGGACTGTGACTACTTGGCCGGGGAACAAGAACTTTAAGCTATAACTGTAGAACCACCTCTTGTTCACAAATACGGTCTGGTGCTAACGGGCCGCCCAATGGAGGATGGGTTCCCTTTTGAGTCTTGGTCCTCCCAAGGTTTCTTCCTATTTCCCCGCCATCTTAGGGAGTTTTTCCTTGCCACTGTCGCCTTTGGCTTGCTCATTAGGGATCTGGACCCATACATTTTGTAAAGCTGCTTTGAGACAACATGTGTTGTAAAAAGCACTATATAAATAAAATTGACTTGACTTGACTGACATCCCATTCCTAATCCATAGTTCATAGGGTTCAATATGACGCTGGTCCACCCTTTGCAGCTGGAACAGCTTCAACTCTTCTGGGAAGGCTGTCCACAAGGTTTAGGAGTGTATTCATGGGGATGTTTGACGATTCTTCCAGAAGCACATTTGTGAGGTCACATACTGTACTGATGTTGATCGAGAAGGCCTTGCTCTCAGTCATCCCAAAACGTATTCTATCATGTTGAGGTCAGGACTCTGTGCAGGCCACTGAAGTTCATCCACACCAGACTCTGCCATCCATGTCTTTATGTACCTTGCTTTGTGCACTGGTGCACAGTCATGTTGGAAGAGGAAGGGGCCATCTCCAAACTGTTCCCACAAAGTTGAGAGCATGGAATTGTCCAAAATGTCTTGGTATGCTGAAGCATTCAGAGTTTCTTTCACTGGAACTAAGGGACCAAGCCCAGCTCCTGAAAAACAACCCCACACCATAATCCCCCCTCCACCAAACTTTACACTTGGCACAATACAGTCAGCCAAGTACCGTGCTCCTAGCAACCGCCAAACCCAGACTCGTCCATCAGATTGCCAGATGGAGAGAATGCTCACTCCAGAGAATGCGCCTCTACTGCTCTAGAGTCCTGTTTCTGATAATTTGGAGGGTAGAGCAAATACTTTTGGCAATATAGTGTATGAAAAAAAAGTGTCACACCCTGGCTGGTTCCCAGCGAGCCCATATGCAACAATAATGACACACTTCCTCAGTCCCAATCACCCATTTATTAGTTATTCCCTTCACCTATGCGGTTTCTTTCTTCTATTTAAATCCCATAGGTGCCCAAGTCGGGGCGGCATGGTGGTGTGGTGGTTAGCACTGTCGCCTCACAGCAAGGCGGTCTGGGTTCGATTCACGGTCTGGGCTGCTCTTTGTGGAGTTTGCATGTTCTCCCTGTGCCTGCGTGGGTTTTCTCCGGGTACTCCGGTTTCCTCCCACAGTCCAAAGACATGCATCTTAGGTTGATTGGTCACTCTAGATTGCCCGTAGGTGTGAGTGTGTGCGTGCGTGTTGGCCATGTGGTGGACTGGCGAACTGCCCATGGTGTACCCTGCCTTCGCCCGGAGATGCTGGGATTGGCTCCAGCCCCCCCGTGACCCCGACTAGCGGGAATAAGCGGTACAGATAATGAATGAATGAATGAATGAATGGTCATTTTAGGTGAGTCAAAGCATTCTTAAAAGTCATGGGTGCCAGTCGTGTGAAGTAACTGTAAATGCTGTAACACATTGAAGAAATATGAACAATGAATAACCATAGTCTAATAGTCTTATTTAACAATAGGATAAATTAGGAGCAGTCTCCCTGGTCAACTCAACTTTATTTGTCCACTGCTCTTTGCAACAGATTTTACATCTTTACCCAAGCTTACATCCAGTCCTCTAATGAGCATGCTGGGGTGACACTGAAAAGGACAAATTTGGTGACAAGGAAATAAAGAAGAAATAAAGGAGAAACTTTTTAGAGCAACTAAGACACAGAGGTCTAATATTCCCCATGTTCTATGGAGTGGCACTCATACTGTCTAAAAATAAGTCTATGGTAATGATACAGTAAAGGCACATTTGCTTGGAAAGCATAACCACGGCTCATTTAACTGGTCCAAATGTCTCTTTAGAAGACATTCACCAATTTCTAAATCTAAACATACAATTAACAACTTCGGTTAACTCCAGTGATGGTGGGAATTGGCCCATAACTGATTCTAAAAATGTTGAGCGCTGCATTTTTGTCCTCTCCAGTGGACCTAATCCATAAAACAATTCCATGTAGAATAATTATTTATCAATGAAATATAACCCTAAGTGTAATTATAAAATATAACATAAATTATTATATACAGACAATTTTAAATGTACCAAAAGGTGCCACACATGCCTAACAATTTATAGAATACTCACAGTAGATATGCTAAATCTTCTGAGATATACCAAATGCTCATATCTGAACATGTCACTAGTGCGAACATTGCTTTCCTCACATTCTGACATATGACAGGTTCATTTCAAGCTTTTATATGTCATGTTTCCATAATTTGCCCTGTATTTTCTGTTTCCAAGTGTACCCTGAAACATTTGGGAGACATTCAAAACATCTCTTCATCTTCTTAACTGAACATGAGCAGTGATGCGTGGGCAATTAACAAGGTTGGGAGGAATAAGACTGCTTTGTCAGGCAAGGATTCATAGCATGTGTCCATCATGTCCATCATATCTTCTGAAGCTCTTGTGAGTCAATCTCAATGCCAATTTTCTAGAGATAACAATGCTGTGCTTGAGTCTGTGTCATTTTTTTCAAACACACACTATCCTTTTCATGTACCTTTTTCACAGTAGACAACATAATTTGCACATTTTTGTACAAACATTCCCATATGATGTCTTTACAAGATTATGACAAGATGAATACTGAGTGTTCCTATGTGGTTCGTTCTTGTTGCCAGGCAGCCCCAGATGAGTGCCACGTGCATACTGTGCCCTCACCACCCCCAGTGCTGTCTGGAGAGGGAAGATGGTCATCGACAGAGTGTTTGAGAGAAATCACTGGGATGGCAGAAATTATGCAAATGCATTCTCTACTCTGTTCACTGTTGTGACAGACATCAGAGGCTGACTGTAATGCTAACATTAAATTACAAGCTGCCAAAAAAGCAACCCTGAAAACCTTTGACTCTGCTTAAATGTCATTGAAAAGCTGTGACATCTGAAGAAAGCTGATTACAATATACAATAGCATGATGATGCAAAGTGGAACATGTTTGACTGTCCCTGGGCTCAAAAAAGAAGTGGGATATCTCACAGATGGTATTAGAATTTTTATTAATACTTGGGGCTTTGGCTCAAGAGGATGTTTTTCTACACAAACTAAAATGTATTTACTAAAATGTTTTTATCAGCCACTATATGCTATACTGGTAGCATAATGTCAGAAATATATATATAGGTCATTTGACTGTAACTGAAGGCACTGTACAAAATTTAAACTGTTAACTCATGTCCCTACTAATGAAATAAAAACTAGAAAATAAGAACAATGGCAACTTATGTTAAACATTTTGGAAAAAACACAAGGTCTATTAATGTCAAATAGTAAGCACATCGTATTTATAACTGCCTGAATTTATATGCTTATGGCACATATGTTTACAAGTGCTTTCAGCTGGCCAATGCAAAAGAAAAGTGTTTCCAGCATTTTCTTCCTAAATGCTTCATTTCTCATTTTAAGATATGGCTGAGACTTCCTCTGAAAGGAGCGTTTTGTATTGAGATGCGTCATCTTAAGCAGCCCTTTTGGATTGCTGATTACACTATTTTCAGTTGAGGGTCGTTGTAAAAGAAAGGCTACTTCATGTGTAGCTTGACATCAGCTTTGAAAGTCTGTAGTTCAGTGGCACCAATTCATCTCAGTTTGCACATAAAAATCACAGAATAAATTTTAGACAAGGTACTTTTAGAACATCCTAGGTACCTGGTGATTTATCTTTACATCCACTACAATTGTAGAAATGTGATATTCTTGTCTGATTCCAAATTAAATTCATATTTATTCTGCATGTTTTATGGATTGATTTTAGGAGTAATATTGTGAGCAAGATTATTGCAAATGTGCTTATTAAACCTCAGACAGAAGATATTTGAGAGATGGAATTGCCTAACCACATATTAAGTATAGAGGATGAAGAAACTTATTTTTGGTGCTAAAAAGAGATGTCGAATCTCTTGACTTCATTTTTTGTTGTATGCTCAATAGTGCAATAATTTTTTTCTTTCCTTTTCCATTTCCCTTCACTGCATCAGTTTACAGTGCCAAACAATTATTTGCATTATACATTCTGAATACATTATACATTGGAATCTTGTTGGATAAGTTTCCCTAACAATAAATCTGACAAAAATCATGTTTGTACCTGAACACATTTTTAATTTAGTCATCCAGAATGGAATACCTTACAATTTATAAAAAGTACAAGAAATACATGGCATTGTGACGGGCAGTGAGTGCGAACGAAAAGGAAGCGATCACGCCAAGTCTCAGAGAAAAAGAGGGGTTTAATGAATAACGTGCGCAAACAAAAGACCCGTGCACTTGACCCCGATTAAGGATATAATAACCAGCGGTCAACTGGTACATAGACAAGGCATATATAGCCGGACAAACTACCGTCAGGTGAGGGAGCTAATAAGCTCCACCCACCTGAGGGACGCACACAACGCAACAACAACAGGACAACTGCCGCTGTACCGTAGGCGACCGGTAGGGGAAGCCTCCCACACCGTGACAGACCCCCCCCACCAAGCCGCACTACGGCCCGATGTGCGGTTCACAGCGGCAGAACACAAGACGCAAGACGAAGGGGCAGGAAGGCGGGGACAAGGCAGGGAAACACCTCCTGCGGTCCGGGAGCTGCAACACAAAACATATAACATAAATTAGCTCCCGCCTCCCTGGGCGGGACCCTGGACCGACTGGGCCGTCAACAATAGACAACCACGCCCCAGTCGGTCACAGAGCCCTCACGCCCCAAGGGCCCCACACAGTGTGCGTGTGTGCAGGTTACCTCCCTACTGCACAGTTGAACGTCTCCTGGACCAACCTCTCGGCTCGGGGCAGACCACTATCCAGGGCCTGGAGTACCCCTGGCATTACCTAGCCCGGCCAGGGAGACCACCCCCTATTGGAGGGTACGAAGCAAGGGTGGACTCCTCCACCCTGCCGGAGGTTCCAACTGGAGAGCACTCCCTCCCTCTACTGGGCCGGCTAGCTCCAGGGTGAAACCCTCATCAACCCGAGCACGAGGGCAGGTCCAGGGACTCCACAGTCAACGGACTTACCCTGACCTTCTGGCACCCCTGACACAGGGGGGGAGAGGTCTCCTTCTCGGAAGGAGGGGACACCCCTTTGCTACGCCCCTCACTGGAGGAAGGGGGCCCCTACCGTCTCCGGAGAACACTCTCGAATCCCTGGTCAGGGCCTCCCGTAGGAGCTGCGCCTTCCGTGCCACAGACTGTGGCACGGGACCCTCCATAGCCCCTCCCCCAAACGCCCTTTGGAGGAGGAGCGTACGGGAATTACATAAAACAATCCACAAACACGCTAGGACAAACACAAACATGAAGTGGGCGACACAAACACACAGACACGCGCACTTACCCTGACCCACTTACACCCTTTTACATGGGAGGAGGGAGCTCCGTCTCAGCATGAGGACACCCTACCTGCTCAGGAGACTCCCTCCCGTGGGTCAGGGCCTCCTAATGGACTCGCCCTCTGTGCCACAAACGGTGGCACAGGACCCCATATAGCTCCCCCCCAAAACATATTTAGGGAGCCTTAAGGGTATTAAATAAACACGAAAGACAAACACAAACACGCAAGACAAACGGCAGACGCACCTTCCACTCACTAGCTCTAGCCCGCAGTCTCACACACGCATCACACACATCTCACACATGCACAAACACAGACTGCGGGCGAGCACTTTTAGCGAGAAGGCGCCGCCCCTTGGAGGAGAGCGCTACCAGGCTTTCGCTACTGTCACCGTCGTGCCACACAACGTGCTACACAAACACACAAACAAACAAGCACGTAGGCACGACGGGACAAGCGATTTACAACCTAGCTCTCCTCCACACACATTCAAACAACAAAATATCTCACGGACAAACACTTACCACGAGACATGACCACAAACGAAGGAAAAAAGTAAAGGAGACTGGCGGCTTCCGAAAGGTGGCTGGTTATTCTGTGACGGGCAGTGAGTGCGAACGAAAAGGAAGCGATCACGCCAAGTCTCAGAGAAAAAGAGGGGTTTAATGAATAACGTGCGCAAACAAAAGACCCGTGCACTTGACCCCGATTAAGGATATAATAACCAGCGGTCAACTGGTACATAGACAAGGCATATATAGCCTGACAAACTACCGTCAGGTGAGGGAGCTAATAAGCTCCACCCACCTGAGGGACGCACACAACGCAACAACAACAGGACAACTGCCGCTGTACCGTAGGCGACCGGTAGGGAAAGCCTCCCACACCGTGACAGGCATGAATTTTTAATAATCAGAATTGACTTCATACACAATGACTTTTCATGACTTGAGCTTTATGAACAACCATGTAACTCTATATGTAATTATTCACTATCAAGTGGGGAAATATATCACTGTACAGCACTGACATTCCTGTAGTCTCGGTGCAATACAGCGGTTGTGCATAGTAGTTCAAGTGATAAATACGGATTTACTTTCTTATTCAAATATTGCAGCAAGAAAACACTACACACCCATGTATTGGGGAGGACTGCATCTGTAAAGGGTTTGTAGAGCTATTATATATTTATGTGCTATGATATAACATGATTTACAACAGTATGTTGACATTCATTACTCAAATCTCTAAATGACTCCACAGAATATTATATGCCACAATAGTCAGCCAGTGTTGAGTGAATGGAGGTCAGACCAAAAGCTAGGAGAAGCTTTAGAATGCTCCGAGGTCAGAATGCCGGGTAACAAACAATTAACATCAGACATACTCAAGACACTAAACCGAAAATAACTAGAGAAAAAAACAAAGATCAAATTAACACTGGGGCAAATAATACAATGCCAGAAACTGTAACCCATAGTCAGAAGAACACTCACACTAATTATCAAGGGCTACGTTTATAAAACAAAGACCAGCAACTATGAACACTTGAAACCAATAACGAGAGCCCTGCATGAAGATTAAGTTGTTGACTACTGAAGAATTCCAGAATTCCAGAAATAAGTTCCAGAATTCCCCAAACAGGTCTCATAAAAGAAATGTATGCAGACTTCAAGCTGAAAGACATTTGTGTTGTGTGTTATATTTAATGACTATGAGGCATTTAGCAGTAAGAAACCTGTAGCTGACAATTGTTTCAAACTGTTCCAAAATATAATGTTTTTTTGCTAGACTTATCAAATGCACAGATGCACATGTACACACACAACGCCCACACACGGACATTGTCAAGGTCATAAATAAAGAACTGATAATGCATATGCTCTTCAAACATACAAACCGGATTCCAAAAAAGTTGTGACACTAAACAAATTGTGAATAAAAACTGAATGCAATGATGTGGAGATGGAAAATGTCAATATCTTATTCATAATAGAACATACATGACAGATCCAAAGTTTAAACTGAGAGAATGTATCAATTTAAGGGAAAAATACGTTGTTTCAAAATTTCATGGCATCAACAATCCCAAAAAAGTGGGACAAGGCCATTTTTACCGCTGTATGGCATCCCCCCTTCTTCTTACAACACTCAACAGACGTCTGGGGACAGAGGAGACCAGTTTCTCAAATTTAGAAATAGGAATGCTCTCCCATTCATGTCTAATACAGGCCTCTAACTGTTCAATCGTACTGGGCCTCTTTATGATGCGCCAAATGTTCTCTATAGGTGAAAGATCTGGACTGCAGGCTGGCCATTTCAATACCCAGATCCTTCTCCTATGTAGCCATTATGTTGTGATTGCTGCAGAATGTGGTCTGGCATTATCTTGTTGAAAATTGCAGGGTCGTCCCTGAAAGAGATGACATCTAGATGGGATCATATGTTGTTCTAGAACCTAAACATAGTTCTCTCCATTAATGGTGCCTTTCCAGACATGCAAGCTGGCCATGGCACATGCAACCCCATAACATCAGTGATGCAGGCTTCTGAATGGAGCGTTGATAACAACTTGGGTTATCCTTTTTCTCTCTGGTCTGGATGACATGGCGTTCCAGTGTTCCATAAAAAATTTCAAATCGTGACTCATCTGTCCACAGAACAGTGTTCCATTTTGCCACACTCCATTTTAAATGACCCCTGGCCCAGTGCAAACGTCAGAGCTTGTGGAGCTTGCTTAGAAATGGCTTCCTCTTTGCACTGTAGAGTTTCAGTTGGCAACGGCGGATGGCACGGTGGATTGTGTTCACTGACAATGCTTTCTGGAAGTATTCCTGAGCCCATTCTGTTATTTCCTTGACAGTGGCATTCCTGTTTGAGGTGCAGTGAAGTTTAAGGGCCCGGAGATCACAAGCATCCAGTAGAGTTTTACGGCCTTGACCCTTACGCACAGCAATTGTTCCAGATTCTCTGAATTTTTTGATGATGTTATGCACAGTTGATGATGATAACTTAAAAGTCTTTGCTATTTTATGCTGTGTAACACCATTCTGGTATTGCTGCACTATCTTTCTGCGCAACAATGGTGGAATTGGTGATCCTCTTACCATCTTGGCTTCTGAGAGACACTGACACTCTGAGTAGCTCTTTTTATACCCAATCATGTTGTCAATTGACCTAATTAGTGTTAATTGGTCTTCCAGCTGTTCGTCATATGCTCAATTTCCTTTTTCCAGCCAACTATTGCTACTTGTCCCCCAATTTTCTGGGGATTTGTTGACGCCATTAAATTTTGAAACAACATATTTTTCCCTTAAATTGATACATTCTCTCAGTTTAAACTTTTGATCTGTCATCTATGTTCTATTTCAAATAAGATATTGACATTTGCCATCTCCACATCATTGCATTCAGTTTTTATTCACAATTTGTTTAGTGTCCCAACTTTTTTGAAAGACGGAGAGTGAGAGAAAAATTTTAGAGAAGTATATAAAGTTAAGGACCAGTGGTGGTGCAGATCATACAAGTTAACGTGATTCCAAACAATCCTGTCTCCATATTATTGGAAACACACTTCTTCTCCAGCTTTAAGCCTCCATGTCAATATCAATACATTTCCAATATTGCAGTGTTTTTTATGAAAGTCCTCCCAATCCTCCTGTTGGTAATGAATTCTGGGTCTGGCGAAGAGCAGATCAGTGCTTTGTGAGGAATCACAGCTTTCTCATCCTTTATAAGACCTCTCTGGCCTGGGTCAGTGGCACGATCTCCTCCTTTGAAATGGCACTCTCTCAACCAGAACACAAGTCCAAAATTGAACTCTGAACATTTCCAATAACCTCTGCCACATTCAATCAGTTTGCTGTGACCTGATATTACCGGAAAAGCAAGAGCCTTTCTCTCCAATGACTTTTCTTTCTAAGATAGTGGTGAATTTGTTATCTACATTTTATTTACTTTCTTTAGAGTGCACAGAACTCTATGGGGAAAAACACTTGGTTTCTAAATGTACTGATATCTCTAGCTGTCTCCCTCTCACACACCTCAGAGGTCAATGTCATGTAATTCAGATTACAACACTATTATACACACTACAATATTTCTCTGATGAAAATGAGTGGGCAAAATGACTGACAGATGATCACTCCTGCTTTCTTAAGGTATTAAGCCAAGGTAGCTAGAATCTTTCATCAGAGAGAGAAAAGGAAGGGAGAGAGAGGTCAGAATAACCAAAGAAAGGGTCATGATATGTGGACGGGCTGGTATGTAACTGAAAAGTTGTTCTGAATATTTGCTAAGCTGGTTAGGTTATGTTTGCTATGTCCGAGGACAATGCTTTTGTTGAGGACCACATACATACTGTGCAGGAAAATCAGAATCAGAATCAGAATCAGAATCATGTTTATTGGCCAAGTATGTTTACACACACAAGGAATTTGTTTCCGGCTGTTTGTGTCTCCCTAGACAATATACAAATACTAACGTGTAATTTACAGACAGTAAACAGATAACAGCAGTATACACGGTATACAGACTATACAATGACATTACTATACAGTGTGCTTTAGTGTTATTCACAGAATAGCAGTATACAACAATAACCAGATTAAATATGTGTAAGTGTGTCACAACAATTGTAAACATGTGGAGTGAATAATGGTAATGCAGGTGAATAATGGTAGTTATATATTAATTGTAAATAAATAAATCAATATGGCCCATAGCTGATGATGGTGATCAGCTGTTGATGAATGTGATGGCCTGAGGGTAAAAACTGTTCCTGTGTCTGACAGTCTTTGTGGACAGGGCTCTGTAGCGTCTTCCAGATGGGAGAAGCTGAAAGAGGTTGTGACCAGGGTGCGAGGAGTCCGTAATGATTTTCTCCGCCCGTCTTCTGGATCTTGAGCAGTACAAGTCCTGAATGGAGGGCAGGGAAGCACCAATGATCTTCTCAGCCGTCCTCACTGTTCGCTGCAGTCTAATCCTGTCCTGCTTTGTGGCTGCTCCAAACCACACTGTGATGGATGTACACAGGGTGGATTCTATGACTGCGGTGTAGAACTGGCTCAGCAGCTCCTGAGGCAGACCCAACTTCCTCAGCTGGCGCAGAAAGTACATCCTCTGCTGAGCCTTTTTGAGTATGGAGGAGATGTTGGGTTCCCACTTCAGGTCCTGGGAGATGGTGGTACCCAGAAACCTGAAGTTCTCTACAGCTGACACTGGGTTGTTTAGGATAGTGAGGGGCAGCAGTGTTGAGGGGTGCCTTCTAAAGTCCACTCTCATCTCTACAGTCTTGAGTGTGTTCAGCTCCAGGTTGTTCTGACTGCACCAGAGAACCAGCCGTTCAACCTCCTGCCGATATACAGACTCGTCGTCATCCCGGATGAGTCCGATGACAGTGGTGTCATCTGCAAACTTCAGAAGTTTAACAGACGGGTCATTAGAGGTGCAGTCATTAGTGTAGAGAGAGAAAAGCAGTGGGGAGAGAACACATCCTTGAGGGGCACCAATGTTGACAGTCCGTGTGCAGGACATGACATTCCCCAACTTCACTTGCTGTTTCCTACCCGTCAGGAAGCTGGTGATCCACTGACACATGGCAGATGAAACAGTGAGCTGGGAGAGTTTGGAGGACAGAATGTCTGGGACAATGGTGTTGAACGCCGAGCAGAAGTCAAGAAACAGGATTCTTGCGTATGACCCAGGGCAGTCAAGATGTTGTAGGATGTAATGCAGACCCATGTTGACTGCATCATCCACTGACCTGTTTGCCCGATAGGCAAACTGTAGGGGTCTAGCAGGGGTCCTGTGACGTCCTTCAGGTGGGCCAGCACCAGTCGTTCAAAGGACTTCATGACCACAGACGTTAGAGCAACAGGCCTGTAGTCGTTCAGTCCTGTTATGGGGGATTTCTTGGGGACAGGTATGATGGTGGAGCGTTTGAGGCAGGGTGGAACTTCACATTCGCTCCAGTGATCTGTTGAATATTTGTGTGAAGACTGGAGCCAACTGGTCAGCACAGGCTTTGAGGCAGGAAGGTGAGACCCCGTCTGGACCTGGTGCTTTCCTGGTCTTTTGTCTTTGGAAGAGTCGGCTCACATCAGCTTCACAGACCTTAAGTGCCGTCTGGGTGGAAGGGGGAGAATGAGGTGGGGGGGGTAGGTGGAGGTGTGATGCTGGTTGTAGTTGGTGCTGTAGGGTTCTGGGGAGGTGTCAATGAGTCCCTCTCAAACCTACAATAGAAGGTGTTGAGGTCGTCAGCCAGGTTTTTGTTTTCCTCAACTGGTGGGGATTGTCTTCTGTAGTTGGTGATGTGTTGAAGGCCTTTCCACACTGAGCCAGGGTCGTTGGCTGATAGCTGTTTTTCCAGCTTTTCAGAGTAGCATTTTTTAGCCATTCTGATCTCCTTTGTCAGCGTGTTTCTGACCTCTTTGTACAGTTTTCTGTCCCCACTCCTATAGGCCTCAGCCTTAGCCCGACAAGCTGACCCAGTTTTGGTGTGAACCATGGCTTGCTGTTGCCGAATGTGCAGAAGGTTTTGGTTGGCACACATAGTTCTTCACAAAAACTGATGTAAGATGTAACAGTGTCCGTCATTTCGTCCAGGTTGTCAGTGGCGGCTTCAAAAACACTCCAGTCAGTGCAGTCAAAACAGTCCTGTAGATGTTGCTTTGCTTCTCTGGTCCACTTTTTCACTGTCTTCACTACAGGCTTTGCAGATTTTAGTTTCTGCCTGTAGGTCGGGATGAGATTAATGAGACAGTGATCAGAGTGACCCAAAGCTGCGTAGTAGACAGAGCGATAGGCATTATTCAATACAGTGTAGCAGTGGTCCAGTGTATTATTATCCCTGGTGGGACATTTTACGTGTTGTTTGTACTTTGGGAGTTCCTGGTTAAGTTTGGCTCTGTTAAAGTCACCGAGAATAATGAAGAGTGAGTCCGGGTATTTTTGTTCCAGACTAGTTATTTGTTCTGCCAGGTTGCGGAGTGCCTCGTTCACGCTGGCTTGAGGAGAAATGTAAACAAAATGCACTGTAATCAGTCCCCACTTACACTCTTTCAAAAACAGCTGATTTTCCATATGTACATATTAAACACAAAATGTAAGGCTATAATACTGTTGTAATGGTTAATAACTAAACAAGACACATGAATGTATTTTATTTCATGATTGGAAAGGGTCCTGTAGGTGTCCAAACTAAAAGAATATAAAGCATTTTTATTCAGATCAGCTTATCAAGACACACCACCCTCTGAAATACATCAATATCTGATCAGTACCTTCTAACCCTAGACTATGATTTGAGAACATGTGACAATGAGAGTTATATAGTTGGGTTGAGTGGGGGTAAAAGCTCTTCCTGGCAGAGGACATGCTCCCTGTGCTCTGGGTGTCATTCTGTCTTTAGTCCAGCAGCTCCTGCATGCTGATTCCAGTCCTCCACCCCAAATACACACACACACACACACACGCACACACACGCATGCGCACAAATGCAACATGCCATCACACTGCCTCAGTTGCCATGGTGATGACAGCAGAGTGAAGACTGTACATCTAAATCTAAGGCAATAGCTCTCAGAGAAATTAACATGAAGGGGTAAGAGAGAGGCATTTAGACGGGGAAAAATGGGGTGAGGCCAGGGTCTAGGAGCTTCTGAGCTGCCTCTTCTTACTGTCTAAACTCTGTGCTTCCTGATGCTGCCACTTTAATGAAGTGCTTCATGTGTGCCAAGGGAGGCTTACAGCAGCTTATATCCTAATGTATTTATCCTTCATGCAAAACATTATATTTACCCTGGATTTGCACACCAGGCTCCTTACTCAAGCCTGCTTTACCCGACGTGCTCCACTTGTTTAACAGGATGATGGTGTGTATTCCTGTCCCTAATGGATGCCCTATTCTATGCAATAATAAACACACATACATAAAAGTATGGAGATCACTGCAATATGACTGAAAACCCATTTGTTGCCAAACTATTATATCAGCACAAAGTGCCTTCAACACTTGTGAAATGGCATCTGTCCAGAATCTAAAGATATTAGAACTGCTGGCAATAGGTTGTGGGAAGGTTCCTAAACATTGTTTGGCTACTATTAAATATATTCCACCTGATACAAATCTCCCACTGTGTGCCTAGTTTACCTGCTACTATAAAGCTAGTGAAGAGAAGATGAGAAGGTTAGAGGAAGCAGCAATATATCAGGCATGGCAGAGGAGCAGGAAGCCGTCTGGTGCTCAGACTGTGCTCAGTGGTCCCTGTGACTGGGCCCAGACCTCCTCACTATATTAATGCAGTTGAAAACATGAGCAGACATGAGATGAAGCTGCCAGCTGTCCTTGTGTTATGATATTACTACTGAAGAATGGGCTTCAGGAATGAATGGTGAAAAGAGGGAGGGGGTGATGTGAGAACACAGGAATTGTAGGGGGCTCTTAGGGGGATATATAATTTTACGTATATGAGTATATATGTTTTTGTATATAAGTTATGTTTATATAACTTTATATATTTGACTTGAAATACTCTTGTTGTTAATACACTTTATATGCTTTATTGTGAATGTCAACAAAATGCCATCACATCATACTTTTACAGGTTAGAAAACCTGAATCAGCCAAAAACAATACAACACAGAGTGAAAATTATATTGCTACCTTGAATCTTTATGTAGTGTAAAAGGAAACAAACAAGAAAAGACATTCGGTTAAAGTAGGAGTTATAAGCCTTACAAGTGGGTGTAGTGGAATAGTACTCACATACAGTAGGAACCATGGAAACTGCACTCACATAAAACATTAAATATGAAATATATAGGCCTACCAATAGAAGTTTTGCACTTTTTAAAATGTTGTTTAGATTTTGCTGTTCAAACTACTGACATAGGCCTCATGGATTTTGTTTTGTTAGTCTCGAGGTATGTAATTTTTAACAGACTTATGCTATTATGACATGGTCGGGAATAATATCATAGAAATCTGAGTGATTGCTTTATTAGGTACTATACTGTGTGTCCCCAGTAGGCTGCAATACATTTTATAGCCCACTGTAAATTGTAATCCACCACTCCTGACACCACTGTTATACTATGAACTACAGCTTGACTGTAACAAGGTTTTACTCTGTACTCTGTACCTACTTTGTGCCAACCTTTTTCATAAATTACCTGGATGTCACCAAATGACAGGTGATTCTGTTAATGCAAGGGCTATATATATAGTAGCAAAAATGTACAGTTTTTACATACACACACACATACACAAACTTTTACTGTGTGTGTGGGTGTGTGTTTGTGTGGTTTTTGCAAATGTCTTACTTTTTTATTCAATATTCATGTGTAAGTAGCTGATGCTGAAAAACAAAGTTGGTGTCTGTTTTAGGAAAAAGAAGCTATAACACCCTGGAGCTGTGATGTCCGTACCCATAAACACCTCTGCCAGTGACCAAGGTCTTCTATATAAAGAAGAAAAGTGGCTGATGTGCACTGTTTAGGGACAAGACCTGTATGTCAGGCTATAATGCTCTATATCTGTACATGTCTTTTTTTCTGTGAGTCTCTTTCAGGAAGCATTGCTATCACTTGTGTGTAATGTATCTGGCCAAAAAAAAAGGTGCTGGCAACTGTTGTAGGAAATGCAGAGACATATGTCTTCATAGAATGGATTGTCTTTAATGGTAGAGTTGCAGATTACATGTCCAACAGCAACATAATATCAAAGAAAATAATCTGCCGTTTATTTTGTGACACCATAGCAAAGTAAAGCAAGGCTAGGAAAAAGCATATCTTTTCCCTTACAGTATAATCATCCTCCCATCAGCTAAGCCATATCCCCAGGGAGCTGTGTATATAAATGCCAATTCAAAACCCCCTCCGTTATTTCATGCCAGTTATCAGTGGTATAAAGTGATAAAGTTCACCTCCTTTTAAGTTCGATCAATAGCTCAATAATGCAGGGAGTTTGAACCACTTAGTATGTGGTAGGAACTGATATATCAAAATACATTTAAATTTTAAGTGAAAATGACTTCACTTACAAGTAATGGGCCCAAAGTCTCCCTGTCCTGCTGAGCTTCATATGCTCTGGTTTTCATACTTGGAAAAAAATGTAGAGGTTTTTCATTGGAATTTAGAACTAAAGAACACACAAATTGACACTTAATTGGGCTTGTATATAGTGATTACATTAGTCTTATTCATTCAGGATTATACTAGTATTTATAACTAGTAGCTTGTTTCAGCAACTTTCGGTCTTCATGAGCATGAATTCATCTAGGCTTGGATACAGTAAGATGGTGAAGGCATAGGGCTGGAATGTTGTACCATGTGGAAATTATTGCATTGCATTTTTGTTACAAACTGGATAGCTATACAGTATTGCTGTGAACAGCTCTTTCCACCCCATCAAAAAGATGTTCAGTAGGGTTGAAATCTGGTCACTGTGCAGACCAGTGAACCAGCGAAAACCTGCTCTCATCTTCCTGAAAGTGTTCAGTGATTAAAAAAACCTTGTGACATGTTTCATTATTGTACTGAAAGTGTCCATATGAATGTAAAAAAGCTGCAGCTATGAAGTGATGAGATTGGCCAGCAACAATATTTTATTATGTTGTGGCATTCTGATATTCAAGACTTGATCATAGCAGGAGTCAGTTGTGGCTGGTCATGCTTCCTTTTACAGACAATCCTTAAATATAATTTTATAGTTAAGTTACAAAAATGACAGCTGAATTGATTTTTAATCATGATGGTAAATAGACTAGATAACATAGTTAGCAAACTCAGAGCTGTTACTACAATGAAAGTATGCAATTAAACAATGAAGGAGATTTCTCTGATGGAAAAATGATTTCAACCTAAAACACTAATCTGTGTTACAAAAATTAAGTACATTTGAAATAAAGAAACTTGAAAAATAAACTTTCTCATTATCTAATCAATATGTGCATTTGTCTATGACCTGATAGATCAAATAGAATAGAATGGAAAGCATATATAATACTTTGCCCAAAGTAGGATTTAACTATTAAACATTATCCTTGACCGTGACCCAAAAGTTATAGACCCAATAGCTGTGTTGCTTGTGATACATCTTCACAGTGATTACAAGCATGAAGGGCAAAGCAAACAAGCCAACCCTGAAATTTCAGTTCAGATAAAGTACAAACAACAGAGTTCTTTTACATATCACATATTCAGACAAGAGCTCAAATCAACACAGAGAGAGTAAATGGAGATGTGAGAAGATGTCGTTTCAGTTTCAATTAATGTGCTTGAATAGCCAAGCACACCTTCACCAAAGTTCAAATCACAACTGACACAGTGGCAGTAGAAAAAGGCATATACAGAGTGCATCAGTGAGAACAGGGGGAATAATTGGCAAATATCTAAGGACATAAATATACACTGGTAAATTCATGTATTTTTGTCCAATAGGCATTTATTTTGATTTTTAAATTTTTTTTCACATAAACTGTTTAAAATTTGGAAGCACCAAACATAATATGGTTATCCTAACAGCTTTATTAATTTCTGTATTCTCTTTTTTTTATCTTTTCTTTTGTGACACTGGCCTACACAGGGAGTGGCATTTTGGCTAAGCGTGTTAACCTGACAGACCACAGACAATACCCCACACTGTTTCATCACTGTCTTCAGAAACAGGACCTTGCACTATAAGCACTAGGCAGGGTTGCCAAGCTTGACATGGCTGCCAGACACTGAGTGACCACAGCTGCACTGAATCATCATGGACCAGTGGTGGACCCTGGGCTTTCTGTCTTTCTGTCTCCTTTTGACTACTTTGTCCAAAGAATTACTGGACAAAAGCTAAGCCTGTCATTACCCATGGCCATC
The DNA here is from genome assembly GCA_020368025.1 of Brachyhypopomus occidentalis. Classification (NCBI taxonomy): domain Eukaryota; kingdom Metazoa; phylum Chordata; class Actinopteri; order Gymnotiformes; family Hypopomidae; genus Brachyhypopomus; species Brachyhypopomus occidentalis. The sequence goes on from JAGXOD010000124.1 coordinate 145,013, forward strand.
TGTGAAGAAGTACAATACTCCCAACCCAGATTTCACCTGTATCTTTCATGTATCATTCGTCATGTATCATGTATCTGTCACGGTGAGAAGGCGGGATCGCCACCAGAGGGCACCCGCGAGAGCACCTGGCACATGTCACACCCTCACCTGGCGCAGACGCACACCCACACACACCACGTCACTCCCCCCTTCTCATTCTCCCGAATACTAATCACCTGTGCACGGTATTTGGGACCCTTCTTAAGCCCACAGGTCCTGTCGTTCAGTGCTGCGCATTGGCCTCACTTGGATGGATCACGCTCCGCGGATCTCAAGGAAGACTCGCTGCTCCTGAACGACGCCTTGGAACATTCTAGTCTTTATCTTTCTGTTTGTCCTTATACTGGGCATAATCGCCTTTATTTTTTATTTAATTCCTGTATGAGCATGGATGAAAATAAACAAGGAAGCTCGCTACCCTCGCCTCCTGCTGTCTGCCTAAATACGTCACAGAATGCGCAGCCTGGTGCAGCAGGTGGCAGCGGGCCCTCCACCTTGGAAGTCCTAAATGCTCAAGGCATAATGCTGGAGTAGCATCACCAAGAAATGGGTGAGTTACGTACTTTGATGCAAACACTGACCACCTGTGTACAATCCTTGTCGCAGCAGGCTAGTCAAACCCCGTCTCAACGGATTGAGGGGGTGAGACTACCCTTGGCGCCCCCAGAGCCATATGATGGAGACCCCGAGAAGTGCGAGGGATTCCTGGCCCAGTGCGGGCTCTATTTTCGCTACCAGGAGCACCTCACGGACCAGGCAAAAATCTCATTCGTGATTTCGAGGCTTAGCGGTAAGGCATTGGCCTGGGGAGCCGCATTAATTACGGGAGAGTCCCCGCTATTATCAGACTTTGAAACATTCCATAATGAACTCAAGGAGGTGTTTCACCACCCACGCCAGGGAAGGGCGTGTGGTCAAACCCTGCTATCCATGCGGCAGGGCCAGAAAACAGCGGCCGCGTTCGCCCTAGAATTCCGCACTATCGCAGCTGGAACAGGGTGGAATGACGCGGCGCTAACGGACGCCTTTTTAGCTGCCCTCAGACCCCAACTACGCGCCGAGCTGGCGTGCAGGCAGGAGATGGAATCCTTTAATTCGGTGGTCTGGATGGCCATCACATATGACCGGCTATTGCAAGAGAGGAATGCTCCCGGAGGACGTGCGAGAGGGGCTCGACTACGATCGCCGCCGAGAGTGCTGCGAAACTGGAGAGGACCAGAACCGATGCAGCTGGGAGCGACTGAGCCAGGGGAGGAGGATTGCGCTCACCCAAACAGCGAATCAGCCCGGGTGAGTAGATCCATGATGGCTCAATTACTGACCATTAAAGTGACGCTTACTTACCGAGGGGTATGTGTTGGGGTTTATGCCCTAGTGGATTCGGGAGCCTCGGGAAACATGATGGGAGCTGACTTTGCGCGGAGGATGCGGTTGCCCCTGGAGACCTTGGAAAGGCCAAGGAGAGTGCGGCGCTGGGACGGCAGGCCTGTGGGTGGCGGAGTAATGCGCCAACACACCCCCCCCTCACTCTCACGATACAAGGGCACTCCTCCTCACAAGTTTTTTGCGTTCTCCCTGAGCTACAATATGATTTGACACTAGGTCTTCCGTGGTTTAGGCAGTTTCACCCCATTATTAACTGGCACAATGGTCACATATCTCATTGGAGTGCACCTACCCCATGTCCGCAGAGTCACGCCCTCCTGCTCCTGACTTCCACCACCATCGAAAGTCCTAGCGTGGCAAGCACCAAGAAGATTTCTCATCAATATCAGGAGTTGGCCGAAGTGTTCAGTCCCACTAAAGCAACACAGCTCCCTCCGCATCGCCCCTGGGACTGTAAAATAGAACTGAAAGAGGGTAGTGTTCCCCCGAGAGGGCGAGTATATCCTCTGTCCCTAGAAGAGGAGAAAGCCATGCAGCAGTATGTCCAGGAGGCATTAGCGCAGGGCTATATCGTCCCCTCTACCTTGCCTGCCTCAGCCAGCGTATTCTTTGTGAAAAAGAAGGACGGTGGTCTGAGGCCGTGTGTGGATTATCGAGGGCTCAATTCCCTCTTGGTGAGTTACGCCTATCCGTTGCCTCTGGTGCCGTCGGCGCTGGAGCAGCTGAGAGAGGCCGTGATTTTCACCAAACTGGATCTACGCAGCGCCTATAACCTCATCCGTGTACGTGAAGGGGATGAGTGGAAGACGGCGTTTAGTACCCGCTCCGGGCACTATGAGTACCGGGTCTTGCCATACGGCTTGGCATCGGCTCCGTCGATCTTCCAGGCGTTCATTAACGAGGTTCTGCGTGAGTACCTGAATAAATGCGTTATTGCTTACATCGATGACATCCTCATTTATTCTTCCTCCGTAGAACAACACATGCATGATGTACGGGCCGTCCTCCGCACACTCCTCCGCAATCGCCTGTATTGCAAATTGGAGAAGTGCGAGTTCCATCTACAGGAGTTAAACTTCCTGGGCTATACCATCAAGCCCGGTTCCGTACATATGCAGTCTAGCAAGGTAGAGGCGGTGACCGGTTGGAATCGTCCTCACACACGGCGCGAGCTGCAGCGATTTCTGGGCTTCGCGAACTTCTATAGGAGGTTCATCCGCGGATTTAGCTCTATCGCGAAGCCGCTAACGGACTTGCTGCGTGGTGGACTCAAAAGTCTGGCCTGGACAGAGGAGGCTGATAACGCTTTCCACGATCTGAAGCAGGCTTTCGTCACCGCGCATGTACTTCATCAGCCAGATCCCACGAAGCCTTTCGTAGTAGAGGTGGATGCCTCCAACGTGGGAGTGGGGGCAGTGTTATCGCAGCGGCTCAAGAAAGGTAGCCTTCTAAGGCCCATCGCCTTTTTTTCGCGTAAGTTATCCGCAGCGGAGCGGAATTATGGAGTGGGCGACAGAGAGCTGCTGGCGATGCGTTTAGCCTTCGAAGAGTGGAGACACTGGCTAGAGGGAGCCAGACATCCTTTCCTGGTTCTAACGGATCATAAGAATCTCGAGTACCTGAGAACCACTCGACGCATGAATGCCCGACAAGCACGCTGGTCCTTGTTTTTCTCCCGTTTCCAATTTCAGGTCACGTATCGTCCAGGGGATAAAAACACACGTGCACACGTGCACTATCACGTTCATTTCCAGGCAGTGCGGACTCGACCAGTGAGGAGCCAGTGTTATATCCCGAGTGCTTCGTCGGAGCTGTACAATGGGAAATTGATCGGGCCATCGAAGCCGCGAACCCTCATCCCAATTGTCCTCCGCATCGCAGGTATGTGCCCCCCGCGCAGCGCACCGCTCTGATACAGTGGGCACATTCTTCCCTAGGCACAGGACACCCTGGATCCAGCAGAACATCTCAGCTCCTGGGCGCTCGCTATTGGTGGCCCGGGATGCATAGCGACGTTCTGCGTCACGTGGGATCCTGTGCAGTATGTGCGCGCAGCAAGGTGCCGAGGACACCGCCCGCGGGTAAGCTGCTACCCCTGCCCATACCCAAACAGCCATGGACGCACCTAGCGATCGACTTTATCACTGATTTGCCGGTCTCGGAGGGGAATAACACCATCCTGGTAGTGGTAGACCGGTTTTCGAAGATGGTGCGCTTCCTACCCCTGCCCGGACTGCCAACTGCCTGGGAGACTGCGGATCTCCTGTTCAGGCACGTGTTTCGGCAGTTCGGCTTGCCCGAGGACATTGTGTCTGACAGGGGCCCGCAGTTTACATCGCGGGTCTGGCGTGAGTTCCTGTCAAAACTGAACGTGACCGTCAGTCTCACGTCAGGCTACCATCCCCAGGCAAACGGGCAGGTGGAGAGGGTGAATCAAGAGCTTGGACGATTCTTGAGGGCATACTGCAGTGAACATCAGGAGGCGTGGTGTCCACTGCTGGCATGGGCGGAATATGCCCAGAACTCACTCACACAGGCCAGCACGGGTAAGACTCCGTTTGAGTGTGTGTTTGGGAGGCAACCTCCGCTATACCCATGGAACGTTGCCACTTCCGATCAGCCTCAGATAGAGGACTGGTGTAAGAGGAGTGAAAGCGTGTGGGAGGATACGCATCAGCGTTTACAGACAGCGGTGAGAAGATTTCAGAGAAAGGCTGACCGTAGAAGATCCGACGCGCCGGAGTATAAAGTAGGCGATAAAGTTTGGGTTTCTACGAAGGACGGCAGGCTGGGAGGCCCAGGTAAGCTACAAGCCCGCTACGCAGGACCCTATACGATCACCCACTGTATTAATCGTGTGACGTTCAAGGTGGGATTACCCGAAAATCGTCGGGTATCGAGGGCTTTCCATGCTTCCGCTCTTAAGCCGTATACTGAGGGACCGCTGGGAGAAGGAGAGGGACAAACCCCACCGTCTCCAGTGATGTTAGAAGATGGCCCCGCCTACAAGGTAAACAAACTCCTTGACTCCAGGTACCGTCAAAGGGGTCTCCAGTACCTGGTAGACTGGGAGGGCTACGGGCCAGAAGAAAGGAGCTGGATTCCGGCAGCACAGGTGTTGGATCCCTCCTTAATCGCCGACTACCACCGCGAGTTTCCAAACCGGCCAGCTCCGCGGCGTCCGGGAAGACCGAGTGTCCGACGTCGGGAGGAATCCTTGAGGGAGGGCTCTGTCACGGTGAGAAGGCGGGATCGCCACCAGAGGGCACCCGCGAGAGCACCTGGCACACGTCACACCCTCACCTGGCGCAGACGCACACCCACACACACCACGTCACTCCCCCTTCTCATTCTCCCGAATACTAATCACCTGTGCACGGTATTTGGGATCCCTTCTTAAGCCCACAGGTCCTGTCGTTCAGTGCTGCGCATTGGCCTCACTTGGATGGATCACGCTCCGCGGATCTCAAGGAAGACTTCGCTGCTCCTGAACGACGCCTTGGAACATTCTAGTCTTTATCTTTCTGTTTGTCCTTATACTGGGCATAATCGCCTTTATTTTTTATTTAATTCCTGTATGAGCATGGATGAAAATAAACAAGGAAGCTCGCTACCCTCGCCTCCTGCTGTCTGCCTAAATACGTCACAGTATCGTTCTCTTTTGTACATATTTAAATTTTAATTTAAAGTCTCTTCTGGGGTTTGATATACTGGCAATATCCATGATGAATTATGGGTTCATGCAGTGGTTCATGCACGTAAATGTGTGCATTCCCTCCAAATTTCATTTTCATGTTTCATTTGCTTCAGGTAAAAGCAAGCTTTAGCCTTAGTACCATATAGCCTGCAGTTAATTTCACGAGAGCCAGTTCCACCTCCCCAAACTGCCCCCTTGGGGGGGGGGGAGGGTGGTGGTGGTGGTGAATGAATGAATGAATGAATGAATGAGCTGTTTTGAGAATAATAAAGTAATACAGCCTGGACCTACAGTGCATTTACTAAGGTTAAGCCATTAGAATGTGTGAACCATTCATTTTGCTGATGGGAGATTTTATAATGCAAGATGACCTTCATGTCACCAGGGGGGTCTGGGGCTGGATTAATGTATTAGAGCAGTGCTACTAAAAGTGCTTGGAATCTCACCATACCCTTTGGTTTCATAGGCACAGCATCCCATTACTAATAGTATGTTTTTCATCCATTCAATTCATTCAATTATTAAAACACAACTCTTGGGCATTTATTCTATTTATAGTGCTTTTGTAAGGATTTATAAGGAGAAGCCTCCTGCTGAAAGTCAGATAATGGAAAGGGTTCTCATGGATAAAGGGGAAATTAAATAAAATGAGTAACAATATATGACTACTTACATTTGAATTCAGTGTATCAGTCCCTTTGTGCTGATATCCTTATACCTATCTCTTACAATACTGGGAGGCCACCTGAGGGCGCTGCTCGGGCAGGTAGCACTAGGCACACCCCCTCATCGCACGCCACTCCCTTTGTCCCAATCACCTCAGTATTAGCACCTGTGCTCCTCTCCCCCACAGTGCTTTTATACCCACAGGCTATGCTGTTCAGTGCTGCACATTGAACAGCCTGCGTCGACAACGTTGGAGCCTCAGCTTGCCTACATACTGGATCCTGCTCTTCTCCGAACAGCTACCGATACACGAACTGTGTTATTAGTTGATCTCTACATTTGCTGATATAGCCTGATTGTTTCTGTTTTGCTTTATTTCTGAGAATGGAAAATAAAGAGTTTGGTTCGCACCCCTTGCCTCCCGTTGCTCACCTACAAATGTCACATAAACCTTCATTGAACTGACTTTGGATTTATAAAACTACATAGACAAAACTCTCAGAACTGTATTTCAAATGAATTATTGAAAATCATATTATTCCATAGCTCTAAAATGCATAAAACATGCCTTTTTAATTCAAATTGAATTTCACTACAGAAAGAATATGTGGTATTGTTGGAATCAATTATGGTCCTGCAAAATAAGACATACTGTATGTACTCACAGGCATGAAGGTACACCACCAAATCTGTCGTATCTTAGAATTCCCATTGTCCACCTACGCAATCACATACACACACAAACTCACACATACGCTCACAAGGGATCACAAGGATTTGCCCAGGGCAACCAGGATAGCAAGAAGAATGATCAGTTGAGTCAGTGTGTGATGTTAATGTTGCTACACATCTGACACTGCTGACGAGTGTTCATAAATCACACTGTGCTTTCTTCCAAAACCCTCAGGACCTCTATGTAGCCACTCCATGTTTCCATCATGTAGCATTACAGAGCAAACCATTCAGAATGCAGTTCCTTTGAGAGCCTATTGTGGATGTTGTCTTTCTCCTTCACTACCTCATTTTCTACAAAAAATGCTGCATCAATAGCACAGATTTTTCATAAGCATGTAGCTTGTATCAAAAAATATTCTCACAAATTACCATCATATGCACCTAAAGGAATAATATGTCGAGAATATTGCAACTGTAATACATTTATTTATTTGAGGGTAGATGAGGTTTGGAATAGCTACACTCTCCCTGGAATTCTTATTCTTTTTCCAAGAATAATTACATAATTAAAACAATTAAATCAAAGTCAGAGCAAAATGCAATTGGATGTGTAACCAATTATATAAAATGATATGAAAAAGGACATGACCACAAGGTTTTTTGGGTTTATGCAACAATGCGTTAGAGAGTGAGAGAGAGACAGGAAGAGGGAAAGAGAGATAGGGGAAGAGAGATAGAAAGATAGAGGGAATGAGAGAGGGAGAAAGAGTGCAAAGAAAAAAGAAAGGGACTTTTAGGGAATGTGTAAACTTATTATTAATGGCCCAGAAGCTTTTTTGGTCACACCGGCCCTGCAGCTACACTTGCCCCTGCCCCACCTTGCCTTGTGTTATCATTCATTTTTTGTGTTTTCACAATTAATTTTAGAAAATTCTTCATGCACGTGCTTAACCTACCCTTGCCTCCCAAGGCCTCTTTGCATGACTTTGACCACAGCAGGTACAACTACAACAATACCATGAGGAGAACAGACAACAATGGGGATTTTTTCAGTGCCTCATAAATTAGAAATGCTGGTTCAGAACAGCCATGCACCTCCAGAACTCCAGGCCCAGGTAGCAGTAGTCATCAATAGCCCACAGCCAGCCAGGCTTCCTTAGGGGTCCAAGGTTGTGCTGCCAGACAAACATGAACATACTGCATACTTGCTGTGGATTGCAGGTATCCAAGATCTTACATATATGTTCCATTTTCTTTCTGGTCTCATCTTCCAGTCTCAGCCAGTAACACCACTGTCCAGTGACCTGTTTCTCAGAGACTCAGAGTGCCAGACTCCCCACTTTGCATTTGAGTTCTAGACAAAACTGAAGCGTAGGTGGAACATCTCAACCAGGAGCTCACCTAGTGCCTGCACAGGTACTGCAATGATAGGGACAACAGGCTTACATTTCCCTCCTAGGAAGAGTATGCAAATCTCACTCAAGTGACACTTCTTTCGGGCTCACCCATCTACTCCTCCACTGCTTTACTGCTTTTCTGGAATAACAAAACCTAGGGCACTTTGGAAATTAATAATAATTTTATTATTATCAATTAATAATCAGTTTCATTTTAGTGAAAACATTAAGGTCACCGTTTAAAAAACAGCCATTCCTAGAAACAAGACTGCCACCTGGCAGGTGAATACCCTGACTAATCTATTTCTTCTATATGGACTCAGCAGCACTTACATATATGCATATGTGCTTTTGTGTTCTGTGTTTTAAAGCTGTGAATTGTTCATTCTCCTGGCCAGCATGTTGATTTACAGTTCACTGAAATACTGTTACTGTTGCTGCTGTTTTTGACTTTGCCTGGTATTATAGGACTATATGGGGTTAGATGTGGCCAAAAGCTGATTTCACTAAATGCACACTCATTTTGAAACATGGACAAACTAGTGAAATGTTCATTGCACACACTCATCAGTTATAACAGTTGATCTGAGAGAGCATGCCCCCACTATCTCTGCTGCATGGGTTGATTAGTACTTAATGAAACTTTGCAAAACTCTGCAAAGATTACATAGACTGTTTACTGCATAACATATATCTAATGAATTTAAGTTATTGAGGTTTAATAAGCATCCCGTGTTAGGCTCATTATTGCCAAGCCAATGCTGTAGAGGCAGCTCGTCAGTATGGAGCGCTGGGGCCCCGCCCCCATCAAATTATCCAGAGAAAAAATGCTACTTAGACATATAAAGTTATGTGAATCATATATTGCTAAAGTATTCTGAAACTTTTTTTAAATATCAAGAATTATATCCGCTGACTTTCTGTGACAATACATGTATACCGTATACGTCCCGTGTGTAGGGCACTGGACTAATGTAATGTCAAAGTCAAATGTCAAATTTATTTATATAGCGCTTTTTACAACACATGTTGTCACAAAGCAGCTTTATAATCGTATGGGTCCAGATCCCTAATGAGCAAGCCAGAGGCGACAGTGGCAAGGAAAATCTCCCTAACATGGCAGGGATTAGGAAAAAACCTTGGGAGGACCAAGACTCAAAAGGGAACCCATCGGTAACACTTTACATTAAGTGTTGACTAACTAACGTGAAGTAATGCATTAGTTAACATAAACAACACATGATGTAACACATTAACAATAATTAACTAATGTTAACATTAAAGTAAACATGTAACATGTACCTGCTGCTTCTCCCTCAGTTCCATTCAGTCATTAATGTTTTGTTGCTTGTTGGGATTTCATTGTGTGTTCTTACTGAGGTGGATCGGCTCCTGTTTTTATAGTATTTTGTAGTTTTATACTATATGATAGTTATAAATAGTCTCTCTATGATACTCTCCATTTTATTAGTAAATGTTCAGTAGCATAGTCCTAGTTCCAAGGTATTGTATGTATGGTTGACCTATATTGTAAAGGTGCAGGTAAATACATACCAATATGAATAAACCACAGGCAATATTCAGTTTCATTAAATGCAACACAAAGTCAAATTTCTATATCTGAAACATTTTGGCACAGAATGTGTCTGCTCTGGGCATCTGTATCATGTTTACATCTACTAATGCATGTCAGGGCCTTTGCACAACTGTTAGAACATAAGCCTTAATGTTAAACCCTGTAAGGATGTGCCTTGTCAACTCAAATTTCAAATGACACAGTTTAAAGAAAATCAATGGGACTTATACAAGAAGTGCTCATATGAACAGATTTGTTATTAAATTACTACTTTTTGTCTATCAAATATGCTAATTCTCAGTTCTCCTGATTGCCTACTCGTCTTCAAACAAGTGGCTAATTTGATTAAACCTGTTACATCACATATGGCACAGCTGTAAGGACTGAACTTACACAAAGCCCATCGGTAACACTTTACATTAAGTGTTGACTAATGTGACGTAATGCATTAGTTAACATGAACCACACATGATGTAACACATTAACAATAATTAACTAATGATAAGTAAACATGTAACAGTAGCATTAGTTAATGCTGTGTTTATATGACGTGCAGACTAGGGTTAGGGTTAGGGTGACCAATTGATTACAAACAGAATGTCAGTGCTGAAGATTTTGATTTTGTTTTAAATGCCAAGCATGAATAAGATAGGGCAGTGTGTAAAAAGGCAAGATGTTGGCCTTAATTAATATAATGCATCAGCTCCACTCCAGCTTTTGGATTTTATATGGCTACTTCAGTATACACAAAAAGGTATGTGTCTGAAGCCGTAGTATTTACATTCAGTAATCAAAAAATACCTGAATTCTATATTCTGTGCTGGGTAAAAATGTGAAGTGTATAAATACTGCACACTATTCAATCATGTGACTCCAATGTCATGGAACACTGGAAACCAAACAATGCACTAAAGGTCATTTCACACGGAGCATGACGCGAAACTGCGAAATATTCGGATCTTGGGTACACAAGAGGCAATGATAATTAAAGTGACCAATGACCAATCTAGCAGATACAAGATGCACATGCAAAATACACTGCAAAAAACACAACATATCGTCTGTAACTACTGGATAATAATAATAATATTAAACTTTATTTGTATAGCACCTCTCATACACACATGCAACTCAAAGTGGATTACACTTTAAAAAAAAATAAATATAATACATTATTTTATTATGGATACATAAAGGACTGTGCATAGTCCCTGTGGTCTGCTAAGATGCTAAGATAAATCGTGTGAATATATTTACCAAAAGGCTATCATGTAGGTTTATGTGTATATTATTTAAATGTACATGTTATGAGACTGAGGACCACTCTTCTGAATGCATACTTGTTTTCTAGCACTTGTTCATGAGATACTTAATTACACACACAAGGCCAAGTGTGCCAATGTTTGGTGAACAAAATAGCACTTTTGACAAATAAAGTAAGCTAGTTCTTGTTTCAAATCCATGCTGCTCATGACCTTGAGGAGACCCATCCTAAGGTGCCTCTTTGTACCATAGCCAGCAACCAGGAATGACGGAATGACACCATGCCTTACTTCATAACTGGGAGTCAGGTTTGGGCAAACCTACATACTGCTGGGTTCTTATCTTGTAAAATTTGCAGACATTATGCTTCCTTTATTAATACATTTAAGATTAAGTTTTATTTACTAATGTAAATCTTTTTGTAGAATGCCAGCCAAATATTGCAATGTCACACTTCCCTCCCTAGCACCACAAAGCACAGCACTGCACATGGCTGTGTATTTGTTGTTGTGTTTGATACTTCTCCATGTGCTCTGAGTTTACTCCTGTGTTGCCACGTCCCCTCTTCATAGACTGGTCATGCATGCTCCTTGTTAGCCTATGTTGTTACTGTGTGTATTTAAATCCATATGTTTGCCTTGTTGGTCATTTTTGTGTTTGCACTCCATGTTTGCATGCTGTGCTTTTAATACATCCTGTAATACATTAAAACCATCATACTGTACCTTAAAAAGGTTAAAGCAATATTATTCAGTATAATTGTGAAAACTAAACTCTAAAAAGCTAGAGTTTTATTTATAGATGAAAGATGTACAAAATGTTGCAAAATTAACTGCCAGAATCCAAGTTTAAGTACCATCAGTATCTCTCTGATATAGAAAGTGGCATGATATCAATAAATCATGGCTCCTGTCAGACTACCAGATCTGACAACTACAAAATATGGCCTTGAACTTATCAAGACAACCAAGCTAATATCATACTTTAGCTGGCGCACTTTCTCAGATGATGTCAGTCCTGCAATAGGTCCCCTCCAGAGGACTAATTTTCTTTCATACCATACCACCTCACAAAAGTTGTTCAGACAGGCAATGGTCACATTTGTTAATCATTGTTTTGCTTTTTTTTCTAGCCAGAACTATGCCGTTACCTAGTTTTAATTGGATTGCAAATAATATACTTAATATTCCCAACATCTATAATGGTGACAAGAGCCCCATGATCAGCATTTCTAACACCCACAACTAGTATGCATGACTATGGCTATGACTCAAGGCATGATGGGTGCAGCTGTGACTGAAAAAAAAAAAAGGATTCTTAAGCCGAGCAGTCAGTTTGCTCTTGGGGGGGGGGGGGCGTCCTTGCAGTATAAATGACTGTAGGGAAAAACATCACCTAAATGACACAGCCCAGTTTGATTCTTTTGGTATGCGTGAGAGAAGAAAATACTCGGTTTCCACCAAGCTTTTGTCATTAGAATAACAGCAAGGTGATATATGACTAATGCAAAGAACAAACACCTACAAAGAGGAAAAGAACAATCAAACAGTTAACCTCAGAGACTCAGAACAAAATGACAATAGAGAAGAATAAGAAATCCATCAACCCCAGACATCTCAAAAGTCTCCCACAGGCACTGGTTGTACAGCATGTTAAATCTGTGCTATCAGAGATGAAGAAAGGTGAGTCCTCTGTGAGGCTTAAACTTTGCCTGCAGGTCTCTGAAGACTATCTTTACCATTCCATTAACACATAATATAACCATCTGCAGAATTGCACATGAGACAACTTAATTCACCATGTTATCCTTCAAAGTTTGTAACCATTTGTAATGTAAGAAAACTGTAATATGTTGATAGTAGTGATGTAATTACGTTTAACCATGTTTTAATTTTTCTTTAATTCGGGAGACCTAAAGAACTGTGCCTACCTATATATCTGCGTATCAGTATTTACTTAAAAGTTAAACAGATTGTTAGCAATGTATTGGGTGTTATCATAATTTACTGAAATGGTACTTTAGATGAATTTTAATTTCCAATGATTTCTTCCTCAAAAATATACACTGTTAAACAGTTTATTAAATAATTGTTGTTTTGTGTCCATTTTGTCATGCTACTACCCTTATTAGAGATTGAGTTATAAGCACTGAACATGAACATTTTTAAAGTGGATATCTTAAGAAAGGAGTCACCTTAGTTTGTGAGTAAAGGATATGTGAGTCTGGTTTCATTATTCATTTACATTTAGGGCATTTAGCAGACTCTCTTATCCAGAGCAACTTACAAAGTGCTTTGCATCTGTTCACAGAATACATCCTAGACTCTGCAGTCCGAGCAGTATGTGGAAGATCATTTCATCATCTCGGAGCCAGGACAGAGCATAGTCTTGAATTTCGTCTTCCATGAGACTTTAAATGTTGGCATGGTGTTTCGAGTCGATTCTTGCTTTAGGTTCGGAGTGCCCATGGTATGGATCAGGCTTTGACCATGGACATCATGTAGGGAGGGGTCAGTCATTTCTTGGCTTTGTAGGCAAGCATCAAGGTTTTATATCTGATGTGTGCTGCTACTGGAAGCCAGTATTCAGAAAATTGGGTAAGAAGCTTTACATTTTAATTAGCGGTGGCATGTCACTCCAACACAAATTCAAATAAGATACCATACTTGAGGACCACTTCATTACATAATCAAGACTTTTTTCTGTGAAAGCAAATAATAACATTTATCTTTAAAATGTATCTGTTTAAAATGTAATTAAATAAGAAGATAAATACTTAAATATATAATTAAATAATATATATTGAAATAATTGCAACACAGAATCTAGAGATAATGTGTACAGTTTAAAAACAAATACTCAAATGCTTTGTCCTTGACAGTTCCTAAACAAGGCTAACCAAATCTGAAAGAAAAACACTAGTGAAATTGCAAATAATTTCTAAAATCTTTGACATGAAAGCAATGCTCCAGCATCTCCTGATGTAACACAGTATCACTATGATAATATAAGGGATGGACAGATATACCTGCTACTCACAAAAAAATGTGCCAATCCCCCAAGAAACTACTTTATCTGTTTCATCACTGCTAACTCTGCAATAAACATTTGATAATTGTAATATACAGTAGCATGCATAGAAAAATTCATTTTAGTCTATTTGCAAATCAGCTTGTAGCCTTATCACAAGATGTTACCAAATGCATTGCATCTTCTCTGGACACATTCCACTATATGATGTCATAAAATCACAAATTCCTAGGTATTCTTTATAAATGCAAAAAAATCACAATTGTAGTATACTGCAGACTACTTCTGACTTGAGCATTCACCATGAACTGTTAAGAACAAAGGCACTTTTTGTTGCCTATTTAGTAAAGTTAATGAAAGACATTCAAGGCCATTCCACTGAGGAGTGTGAACATTTTAGTCAGGGAAATGTTGCGTAAAGAAAACTGTCAAAGCCAGTGAAAACAGGCAAATATTTCTTTTTCCAGCTACTGCCGCATTCTCATTTTTCATAGTACATATTTCCTCACATGTAAGACTTGAGAGATATGAAACTATCACATAGTTCTGATCTCAGTAGCATTAGCAAGCTTTTCTTTTGCCTTCCTCCTCCTTTAATGAGTAAAAAATCTTATTAAGGTCATATGGACTGATGAAAGTGTGAGGTGAAAAAAATGTCATAATCAGCCCATCAGTACAACAAGAAATGTCTCACTTTGTAATACTGAATGTTATCTCACTCACTCACACTCATACACACACAAACACATCCAGTATGCATTAGTATTCCACTGCATGCTCCCCATAGCAGTAGCTGGTGCCAGCCACTTAATTTGTCATTTATTGCTCCACGACAACTGAAGTAATTGAACCTTTTGCCCACAGAGCCTCTCTACCAGCATGTTGGCCATTCTTCTCGGACAGTGCAGCAGCAGTTGCATTAGTGGGACCTTGGAAAGAAAATGGAGGGCACCGATCTCATTTAAAGGGCTGGTGAAATGGTTAGCAGGTATCTCCACTACTGAGCCCCTCTGGACTGATCTCTGAATGTTTGACCTCTCATGAAGTTGCTCATGAAATGAAGATTTGAGATAGTAGAGAAGATGACCCCTTAAGGAGCTAAATGATATTGGGTTTCAACATTGCTGCTTAGGTTACATCTTACAGACAGAAAAGGATCATGTTTCCACCTGCATGTATCCTCTCTGTATTGGCATAACACTTGTTAAAAGGGTTATATTTTTTTCTATATTATACTATATAATATTAGCACTACTATTGCTACTGTAGGTACCATGCCAAACCAGCAGGTGGCAGTACCACTGGAATTACATCAAACATGCTTGCTACGACGGAAGAAAGGGCGTGCCTAAAGTGCGCGAAATTCAGGTGTTCAGGTGTTTAAATACCATCAGATCCGCCATCTCGCTCTCTCTGGTTTGACCCGCACCGAGGTTAGACCTAGTTAAGAGAGGATCTGCCATCTCTCTCTCTGGTTTGACCCGCAACTAGGTTAGACCTAGTTGGCAAACTAACGATACGTACTACTAACGGCAAACTGCTGAAAGTCGTATTACTTAATTAACGAGCCCAAGTAACGGTGTAATCCAACAACCGACTGATCAACGTCGCCACAGCAATAGATTCACCGACCTATGTTCAGCTTTCTTTAAGACAATCCAGATTTGTTCATACAAAGTTCTCTGTGCTGTGCATGCGATCTCTGTTTAATTTGTAACTGATATAGTCTTCCCCATTCTCGGACACACCACATTAATTTTTAGTTATTAAGCCAGCGCCATTATCCTTTGTTCTGACCACGTTAGAATAAACCAGCTGAGCTCATTAACATACAGCCACCCTACTCTACTGTTCAAAGTCGGCGCCATTTTAGTTGCTTTGTTCTCCTCACACGCGCACGACCGCCCAAGCGCGCGCACACATTTACTCTCCCCCTTTTACACATTCTCACACACACTAGATGCCGAGTCTTCACTGTAAATATACTGATCCCTGTTGTTGCTGTTTGTTTAGAATAGTTGGTTTTAAATAAATGTATCATTTATTTTCACCAATTTGTCGGTGTTGATGTCATTTAAAAGTGGTTGCTGCCAAAATTCATAGTTAAATCCTTCAGATACCAAACCATTAGTTACCTTTAGTTGAGAACTAAATGTTGTGGTTCTGGTATAATTTGAATATGAGACTGATTCTAAATTAATGAGACTGATTAATAATTAAGGTAAACAAATTAATCTACTTTAAAGGATTAGTAGGTGAAACCCCTACACTACTATGCTTAATAAATATTATTCATGTTGCTGTCATCTTGGCATCCTGTCCTCACCCGCACACCCTGTTACAAGTATAAAATGAAAAATTAATATTTTGTCAGCACCAACTGTTTAGTGACTACAAAAAACATCATTGGTTTGTTGAGTCACAGTTTTACCAAATCACCAGATGTAGGATGTTGCATCAATATCAATCCTCTGATAACAATTTCAGTGAACACTGAGTGATCAGTAAACACTTCCGTATGAGCTTTGTAGTGTGTGTGTGTGTTATCCATATTACCTGTCCCTTGTCTCATTATGTACCACACTTGTTGCTTTTTGTCTTCTGTGTGTTTTAGCTATGTCTGTAGTTAGTTGTTGTCTGACGTACTTGTTGTCTGGTGTTCATGCATTGTGTTATCTCTTTAGTGCTTAGTCAAAGTCAAAGTCAAATTTATTTATATAGCGCTTCTTACAACACATGTTGTCACAAAGCAGCTTTACAAATTGTATGGGTCCAGATCCCTAATGAGCAAGCCAAAGGCAAGAGTGGCAAGGAAAAACTCCCTAAGATGGCGGGGATATAGGAAGAAACCTTAGGAGGACCAAGACTCAAAAGGGAACCCATCCTCCATTGGGCGGCCCGTTAGCACCAGTCCGTATTTGTCAACAAAGGGTGGTTCTACACTCAAGGTTCTTGTTCCCCGGCCAAGTAGTCACAGTCCCTTTGGTGCAGATGGTGAGCCTCAGGTAGGAGCCAGCATCAGCACGTTCTCTTGCGGCAATGGCAACCCCGGCATCAGTACATCCACCGGCAAGCCAGACCATATCCCAGGTGCTTGTAGGTGCTTGCATGCAGTCGTCTTGGGCATGCAAAAAGATGGACAATACAGACTGAGTGTGTGGATGTCAATTTAACCACCATTGATTTAAATGTACATAGCTCATGTGCTAGTGATTAGCATGTAGCTCCGGCAGGCTAATCTATAGCAGCATAACTAAAGGGAGGGGTTCAGAGGTGACCACAGTCATGAGGGCTCACTGAGACATTGCTTTCCAGTCAAGTCATTGTCACAACTAGAGTGATGCCATGGCACAGCTGGATGAAAGCATCAACATCTCAGATTACCAAAAATCTCAATGTCTGGGGGCCCCCGAGCCCCACACCTTACTAGGGGAATATTAACTGAAGGCTTGATTAAATAGATGAGTCTTAAGTCTAGATTTAAAGATTGGAACTGTGTCAGAATCTCAGATTGGAGCTGGAAGGCTATTCCATAATTGAGGGGCTTTAAAGAAGAAAGCTCTGCCTTCGGCTGTAGTCTTACAAATTTTTGGAACTAGGAGAAATCCAGCATTTTGAGAGCGTAAAGGGTGAGATGGGTTGTGATATGCAATGAGTTCACTCAGATATTGTGGGAAAGACCGTTTAACGCCTTATAGGTTAAGAGAAGAATTTTAAATTCAATTCGATATTTAATCGGAAGCGAATGTAATGCCACGAGAGTGTGACTAATATGATCGAATTTTCTAGCCTTAGTTAGGACTCTAGCTGCAGCATTTTGTACAAGTTGTAGCTTCTTTATGGACTGTTTAGAGCATCCAATTAGAAGACCATTACAGTAGTCCAATCTTGACGAGACAAAAGCATGGACCAGCTTCTCTGTATCAGCTAATGAAAGTAAGTGTCTCAGCTTGATGATATTACGTAAATGGAAAAAGGCAGCCTTAGTGACATTGCATATATGTGTGTCGAATAAAAGATCCGAATCAATAGTGACACCTAAGCTTTTTGCGGTAGATTTAGGTGTTACTGAAAACCCATCTAGGGTAAGGGGAATATCAGCCCAGCTACTTCTAGCAGCTTTAGGCCCAAGAATCAGCACCTCAGTCTTATCAGAATTTAGTTGAAGAAAATTAGACGCCATCGAGTTTTTAATGTCCTGGACGCAGTTCTCAATCTTGAGAGGAGTGGTGATATCATCCGGATTGGAAGATATATACAACTGAGTATCATCTGCGTAGCAATGGAAGCAAATACCATGCCTACGGATGAGAGTGCCCAGTGCAAGCATATATAATGAAAATAATATGGGGCCCAGTACAGATCCTTGTGGGACACCAAATTTTACCTTAGAACACTCTGAGCATTCGTTGTTTACTAGTACAAATTGGTAACGATCTGTCAGGACCTGTTCTACGTTGCTATGCAGTAATTCAGTAAGTAAATGGGTTGGTACGGTATCTAGTATGCATGTGGAGGGCTTAGCAGATTCCACCAATGAAATAAGCTCATCATGACCAATTGGGGAGAAGGACTCTAACAGGGCATCAGAGCTGACCAGACAGCTGTCAAGATGCATTGGCATGTTGACAGGCTCTGAGATAGCACGACCAATTTTTTCCCTAATTTTATCAATCTTATTGTAAGACTATATGCTTAACTGGACCTCGTCCTCGTCTGTGCGATCTGTGCTGTGCAGTGGGCGCCCGGGAACCAGAGAGAACAAACAGCACTCTTGTATAAGAGATAAGTTTATTCACCAGAGATCCCCGATATGAGGGAGGGTACTCCTTTTATACAGATAGGTTGCGTGCGAACATAAGGGGTGTTATTACAACATACAGACATAGACATATTTTTTGGCATCACTAAGCATGTTTTGAAAATAGACAGGGAGTATGATGTATGACAGGAAGGAGATGCAGAAGTCGGGATGACATGTCGGGTCGGGATGACATTTTCGTGAAGACTAACATAACTACAGAGACTTCTCTGTTTGGTACAGAATGTTCTCCAAAACTAACAAGAACATGAGACTATGCTTTGTGCACGTACACAGAATACACAAGATGGGGCCTAAATATCTATCACTTATCATTAAAGAATTTCATAAAATTATTACTGCTACACTCTAGTGGGATTAGTGAGTTGATTTGCTCATGGCTCCTCGTTACGCTGGAAACAGTTTTAAATAAGAGTGCAGAATTGTTTTTATGTTTTTCTATTAAAGCTGATAAGTATGAGGATTTTGCCGTATGGAGGGCATGCTTATATTCAATAAGGCTGCTTTTCCATGATAATCTATACACTTCTAACTTTGAATTTTGCCATTTACGCTCCAGGATCCGCGCGGCTCGTTTGAGACTACGTGTGTGCTCGTTGTACCATGGCGCTATTCTTCTCTCAGTGGCTCTCTTATAGCGTAATGGTGCAACCTTGTCTAAAGCTGTACGAAGAGAAGTCTCAACGCGCTCGGTAAAACGCTCTAGTCCTTCCGGAGCTACAGGTGTATCAATTTTTGTCAAACCTGGTAAAATATCAGTGGGCTATGGTACTTGGTGTTATAGATCTTTTCATTCGGTAGCGGGGCAGCTGATGAATACCGTCAGTCAAGCATAACTAATTCGTTATGAGGCTGTGGTCAGAAACGGCCTCACTCTGAGGTAAAATTGCTAAACTGGATATGTTAATACCAAATGATAAGACCAGGTCTAAAGTATGACCACAATTATGCGTAGGACACACCACATTCTGAGTGATACCCAGTGAATCAAGAATTTCTTGAAAATTTTTGCTGAAAGAGTCACATAGATTCTCAAAATGGATGTTAAAATCACCAACTATAATCACCTTATCGGCTGATAGCACTACATGAGACAGGAAGTCTGAAAACTCCTGCAAGAGTTAAATTTGATACATTTGATACAGTGAGGATGAGATGTTCAAAAGAATTAAACTTAAAGCCGAATTTTTGAGAAATGTCTATATCGGGGTCATATATTGTGGCGACACCACCTCCTCAACCATTTGGACGGGGGTTATGAACATATTTATAGCCAGAGGGAGAAGCTTCGTTTAGGGCCATATAGTCGGCTGGCAGGGTCCAGGTTTCAAGCAGAACATGCATAGATTATGATTGGTAATCATTTCATAAACAAGCTATGCTTTAGATGACAGGGATCTAATATTTAGCAGTCCTAGTTTCAGATTTAAACTACTCTCCAAGGGAGCATAATCCAATTTAACGTTGATTAAATTTTGTCTACTAACTTTGTCTATTAACTCAGTCTCAATCCAGTGTGACCTAGGTGACGTCTCTTTGCAGCTAGCAGACAGTCGGTTTAGCCTGTGTGTCTGCTGCCTGGCCTCGGCTCTGGTTTGTCAATCCCCATTAACAAGTCCTACACTACCACTAGTAAGCCTAGCAGATATGCTACGGGAAATGAGAGCAGCACCCTCCCAAGAAGGGTGAATGCCGTCTCACTTCAAAAGGCCAGGCCTGCCCTTAAAACGCGTCCAATTATCTATATAACCCACACTCCACACAAGCAACAGGCGACTCAGACATACTAAGATACTTAGCTTCGGTTAAGATGAACTTAGATGTCTTTCGATGGCTTGTGGAGGTTGTTGTAGCTGTAGTTATGTGTAAATATATCCACAAAGTATTTGTAGATGTATCAAATGTAATTAAACAGATAGAAAAAAGTAGGCAAAAAACACTCTGCAGCAGCGTCAACAGGAAACAGCGTCAGCAAGAAGCAATTCTGTGCTACAAGGCTTAATAAATACTATTTCATGTTGCTCGTATTATTCAGCTGGCCAAAAATAACAATAGCAACAAACAACAAAACTACTAAATTGAAAGCAACTCAGTGATTATACTACTGTATACACCTTAGCAACTACTGAACTACTGTGAGTTCAGTACTTACTACTTTGAGGAGCTTGAGGAAGAGGTAATGTGACACACTCATCAGTGTTGCGGATACAACCATGTATACCCATTACACCAAGAAAGGCAGACCTGGTAGTGGGAGGTGACAACTCAAGCCCATCAGCAGCAGCTAAGTTGAAATGAGAGGAGAATCATGGTGGGGAGTTTGAGATGAGTGCACAAGCACAGGCTTGTCCCTATACAGGATGCATACATAAAGAAGAAGTAAAGAGATTAAGAGATTTGAGTGACAGTGAAGGTGGTGCATGAACTGTGGCAGTGGAACAGCTCAGGCTTAAAAGAGAAGCAGAAATAGTGCTTGTGGGTGTTTCTGCACCATTATAGTAACATCTGTGAACAGTGAATACTGGCCTCTGAGTGAATACTGTACATGGACTGGCTTAGTGCAACACAGCATCAACACTGGTATTAATGCGCTGAATCGGTGCCGTCCCCACCAGCTCCCGTTGGCTATTAAAGAGGCTGCCGTGCAAAAATTAAAGGAAATGGTGGCTGCGGGAATCCATCAAACAGCCCCTGGGCAGTGCAGTTGGCCCTGTCAAAGAATTCTGAGAGCATTATTGGTGGCTGAACGTAAGTAAGTCTGTCCCATTTCCACACATTGATGACACCTTGGATTGACTTGTCAGTTCTGCATGGTTCAGCTTGCTGGATCTATGGAGTGGATTTTGCCAAACAGAAGATGGTGTTCATGGTACTACAATGGCTCATAATGATGGCTCGTAATGACTTTTGGTTTTTGTAATGCACTAGGAACATTTGAGGCTCACTGGCATCTCCACAGATTGGTGTACTGGGCTATCTTCAGTGGTAAACTCAAGTCTGGAGCAGGTATTTCAGTCTATCAGGTCCTTAAATCGCTGTGCCATTTCTACTCCTACCTCGAAAGAATCCCCTTATGATTCCTGCATGATTACACCACAAGAATACTGCATGATAACACTGCACTGACTTGGGTCATGCAGTTCAAGGAGCATGAGGGTAAAGTTGCAAGGTGTACTCAGCAAGCATTTGGATCACAATGCTTTAGACACCGTGCTGGATACCCACACAGTAACACGAGGAGAATACTGGTCCTGTGTGCCCCTAAATAAGAGAGTGAGGTGACTGAGGAGTGCTTGGAGGAGCCAGTGCCTGAGCAGTATATGTGGCAGATGCTGGTAGCTCAGATCTTGAGGAAGGCTGTACTGGGCTTAGTGCTGGTGTGGGGCACTTCAGGGTAGGTAACCAGTGCATGGCAAAGAAGAGATAGCTGTAGCATTTCAATCTCTCCATGCCAGTGACCTATTGGAGAGGGTAGCCATGGATGTCCTTGGACCCTTTACCAGCACAAATGCCAGGAACTGTTATGGCCTACATTGAGGCACATGATCACAGCTTATGGAGTTATAATGCTACCAAAATGTTGTAAACAAACAGGACATTACAATACTATTTGCAAACAAACACAACACGATTTACAAATGAAAAACGTGGCTTACAAATACAAAACACAAAAGTTGTAAATTCAAATATGACTTTCAAACAAATGCAGAGCAACATTGTAATACATCAGACTTAACAAACAAATATAATATGTTTCACAAAAATATTCCCATGTCATTATTTGCAAATACATACAATTGTCCTTTGTGGATCACGTGACTTTTGGCACACTTTTAGCAGGTACAACCTTCTGGCGAGATTTTCTCACAAATACACACTGACTAGTATCAATACATTGCTCCTGAACAGTAGGTGGACCTTGCTTTGTACACTGGTGCACAGTCATGTTGGAAAAGAAAGGGGCCAGCTCCAAACTGTTTTGTTAGGATCAACACCCCTTCCTCCGCCCTCTGATCACCTGCTCTCTTCCACTCCCCTTTCTGCCCATATATATACACCCCTCTGTCACTTCCTGGTTGCGAAGTATTGCCAACCGATGTTGCATACCAAGCGTTATTGTTACCTGCCTGCTTACCTGTGTACCGACTTCTGCTTATGTCCTAGACCTCGTCTCTCGCCTAGCGTTTTGGTACCTCCCGGAATCTGCCTGCCCGTGCTGAACCCTGACCGTCCTGACATCGATTCTTACAACGAGTTCGCTTTACGCTATACGATTAACATCTCGTATATACGTGTATTGCCTGGTTTAATAAAGACGAACTCGTTTCCGCATTTGGATCCCTCTCTGTGTGATCTCTTCATAACATGTTTCCACAAAATTGGGAGCATGGAATTGTCCAAAATGTCTTGGTATGCTGAAGCATTCAGAGTTCCTTTCACTGGAACTAAGGGACAAGCCCAGCTACTGAAAAACAACCCCAAACCATAATCCGCCCTCCACCAAACTTTACACTTGGCACAATGCAGTCAGACAAGTACCGTTCTCCTGGCAACCGCCAAACGCAGACTCATCCATCAGATTGCCAGATGGAGAAGTGCAATTTGTCATTCCAGAGAACGCAACGCCTCTGCTCTAGAGTCCAGTGGTGGATTGCTTTACACCACTGCAACCAACCCTTTGCATTGCACTTGGTGATGTATGGCCATGGAAACCTATTCCATGAAGCTCTCTGCGCACTGTTCTTGAGCTAATCTGAAGGCCATATGAAGTTTGGATGTCTATAGTGATTGACTCTACAAACAGTTGCCGACCTCTTCGCACTATTGTTTCACAGGTGGCATCCTATCACAGTTCTAAGCTGGAATTCACTGAGCTCCTGAGAGGGACCCATTCTTTCACAAATGTTTGTAAAAACAGTCTGCATGCCTAGGTGCTTAATTTTATACATCTGTGGCCAGGGAAGTGATTGGAACACCTGATTCCGATCATTTGGATGGGTGAGTGAATACTTTTGGCAATATAGTGTATATAAAATATAACATTTAGCAGTAAACATTGATTTACACCTCAAATTAGAACTTGAGAACTACAGAACCTGCTACATCAGAAGCTGCTGCCCTCATATACTTCAGTTCTCTCTATTGGCCAGTTGTATCTGCAAAGTAAAATATTTTTCTTCATGAACCTTAACCATTTACTGCAAAAATCTGTGCTCAAACTTGCAGTGAAGCACACTTTTCAGAGAAAATTACATTTCATACTGCTTCTGGAATTCTAGGTTAAACCAGTTTATTAGAAAAAGTAGAGATTGTATTTATTACATTAATTTCATGGGGTTTGAAAGTTCCTAGAAAGTAGACTGATGATAGTATCATAATTCTGATGATACTACCATAATTGATGGGGATAATACAAATCAGGGGCGAGTTTCCCAAAAGTGATTGAAGTTAGCGATTTACAAACAGCTTTAAGAACGACGTACAAACCAGATTATTATTATTGTAATGTAATGCAAACAACGACTACAACATTAAATATGGCTCCTACATGCTACTTGTCCCAACTTTTTTGGGATTTGTTAACACTGTGAAATTTTGAATCAACATATTTTTCCTTTAAAATTTTACATGTACTCAGTTTAAACTGATCTGTGATTTGTGTTCTATTCTGGATAAAATATTAGATGTTGGCACCTCCACATCATTGCATTCAGTTTTTTTATTCACAATTTGTTTAGTGTCCCAACTTTTTTGGAATCCGGTTTGTAACTTTAAGAGTGCCGTTTTAATGCCGATTTCCCAAACGAACAAACGAGTCCCTAAGTAGCACTTAGTTGACTCCGCCCCCGCGTTTGCACAGAACAGGCTCTACCAGTCGAAAAGTGAACCACCGACTTACATACATTTCTGTATTATTAACTGAATTAATTATTAACTTATTATGTAACTAATTATCATAAACTCAAACAACAAAAAAGTATTTACACAACATGTATGTAAAAAACATTTGTAATTGGCCAAATGGGCCATGGGATATATGTCATTATGAAGAAACTCCAGTGTGGTATAAAAACGAAGCACTGTCAGTAGCTGAATGGTGGGACTGAAGGCAAAATTCCTTCTGGTGCCTCTAGCTCCCCCTGTATGCGACCAAGGAGAGCCATGATCTCCTCCCTAGGCAGGCGGTATCTGTCACACAGTACATCTTCAGGGAGATCAAGTTGACCCACACTTAGATGAGCTTGCTGTCCACGTTGATTACGGTGTCTTCTCAAACGGCGTCTTTGATTGAGAACAAATATTCTTTGTACAGCTGCCATGTTCACCACATAACGACCATTGTCAGCATTTCTCTTGGTTACTTATATGTGTAAGTAATTTATGAATGAATTTGATTGGGTAAGAGTTAACAAGCTTGTAGGCCAATTTGTAACCATTGCTTATTATATATTATTTGACTTCTATGACTGTTCCACTGGAACAAAATTGCATAATATTGTGAGACACCAATTTTAGTTGTAATTTTAGAGCCCATTTTGTGTTAATGCATAATTTATATTGGGGGTCTTTTATTTTGACATTGGGGGGAGTTGTGATTTTGTGGAGTGGCACGATTACGGCTTGCATTGTGTTCGGTGGATTCCTCCTGCTTGCAAGGGGGTTTAAAAGTTAATTGTCCCGTCCATTGGCTCTAGTGTGGGATTTTTTTGTTGGATACGTCCTTTGTTAGGAAGCTAGTTTATTTTAAACTCCCACGCCTTACATATTGGTGGCAGTGGCGGTTTTGCGTGTTGGACTATCTTTCTATCTTTTTTTCCACTTGCATGGACGCTGCATGTTTGTTCGGAAGCTAGAGTTTGTTTTAAACTCCCAGGCCTTACAATATTACAGTTTCTCTCAGTATTTACAGTATTTCTCAGATCAGATTTGAAATTCTCAAAACTGTTCATTCAGTCTACACATCTCCTTATCACATCATAATTGCATTTCTCATTGTGTTTCACATTTTGCAAATGGTCATGGACAATTGTCTGTTGTTTTTTGCATTATCAATTGCTTGTCATGTTTATCAAAATGTGTTCTGCGGATTGTCTGTTGAATTGTCTTACCCTCCAAAACATTTAGTCTTTAGGTCATCGCCTAGGTCATTACATGCAAAAGTGCTGAACATGTTGTCATTATATCTAAGGCATCATTTTACATTTATTTATTTTTTTGTTACATTTTGGTCATTTATCCTAACTTGATTAAATTGTTCGTAGGTGAACATTCAGTTACAGTAAGAGATGGAATTTCTCATGGAAAGACAAGGCCATGTACAGGGTGAACAGCCAAGAAGAGGGGTAAGACTGTGGTGAAGGTTGAGGGGACAAAACAGTGAAATAAGGGCAACAACTGTTTTACATGGTCTTACAATGGCTGAAGCTGGTCGCTGGGAGCAGCTGGATATTGGAAGAACAACTGTGTCTTCAATCATTCAAACATTTCATAGAGAAAACGTATGTAAATTCAGAAATGTGCTCTCTGCTGTAATGCTGCAGATTGACAAATTCTGACATGTTATTCAATTTTTTGTTTTGCATATTTGCATTCTTATACCATATAGGATATCAAGACAAGCTCATAGGGGTGGCAGAGGGGTGGCATTTTCACACCTCAACAAGAAGAGGCTGTGTGTGCTCAGGTTGTTTTGAATCTTTCTAATTTTAATCTTTTCTGAATTTAAATCTGTCGCGGTGGCAAGGCAGGGAGGCTACCAGAGGGCCTGGCCAGGTAGCACACGGCACATTTCCAAGTCTAACCGCACACCCCCTCATCGCACACCACTCCCTCTTTCACAATCACCGCATTATTAACACCTGTGCACTTCTCCCCGTCAGTGCTCTTAAGCCCACAGCTTCTGCTGTTCAGTGCTGCACATCATCGTGCCTGCGTCTGTCACGGATCTCACCTTACCTACTTCGTTGTATCCTGCGGCACACTGAACTGCTGTCGTGTGCCTAAGAGTGTCATTACTTTGTCGCCTCCTTTTTGCTGCCTGCGAGCCTGAATGTTTTTGTTTGCCTTAATATGGAAAATAAAGATTTCGGTTCACAACCCTTGCCTCCTGCTGCTCACCCCCAAACGTTACAAAATCAAAAAAAAAATTGCAGTGCAAACAATACAGTCAAACTATATTGCTATACAAATTTGATTCCAGTCTAATTTCTTGCTATCAGTCTCCCACATACAGTAATGTGTAACTTTGTATTTTGTGTGCAACATGTATTGTTTCATTTGATATACCACAGTCAAGTCAAGTCAAATTTATTTATATAGCGGCTTTTACAACACATGTTGTCACAAAGCAGCTTTACAATCGTATGGGTCCAGATCCCTAATGAGCAAGCCAGAGGCGACAGTGGCAAGGAAAAACTCCCTAAGATGGCAGAAATTTAGCAAGAAACCTTGGGAGGACCAATAATCAAAAGGGTATACTCAAAAGGGTATGCTAGCAGAAGTCTGCATTCATAGTTCAAGTATAGTTCAAATATAGTCCTGTAGTTATACTTTTAATTCCAGGCCG
This sequence comes from Brachyhypopomus occidentalis, assembly GCA_020368025.1. Taxonomy (NCBI): domain Eukaryota; kingdom Metazoa; phylum Chordata; class Actinopteri; order Gymnotiformes; family Hypopomidae; genus Brachyhypopomus; species Brachyhypopomus occidentalis. The sequence continues at coordinate 172,130 of JAGXOD010000124.1, forward strand.
AGTAGTCACAGTCCCTTCAGTGTAGATGGTGAGCCTCAGGTAGGAATTGGCATCAGCGCGTCCTCTTGCGGCAATGGCACATCCAACCACGGCATCGGCACATCCACTGGCAAGCCAGACCATCTCCTAGGTGCTTGTATGGCGTTCTCTTTTTGTAGAAGCATGCAATCAAGATATAAAATACAGGTTGAGTATGTGAACATCAATTTAGACAACCATCGATTTAACAGACATACATAGCTCACGTGCCAGTGATTAGCATGTGGCTCCGGCAAGCTTATCTATAGCAACATAACTAAAGGGAGGGGCCTGGGGGTGACCACTGTCAAGAGGGCTCACTGCGACATTGCTTTCCACCCAAGTCATTGTCACAACAAGAGTGATCACATGACATGGCTGGATGACAGCGTCAACATCTCAGATTACCATAAAGCTCAATGACTGGAGGCCCCCAAGCTCCACACCTTCACAAGTAGAATACTAACTAAACTTAGCGCCGCGCCTCATTTACATACTTATACCTAGAAGCGCAGAGGGCCGGTCATTTGACCGCTTTCAACACCTCCTACTAAAGCCGTGTTGTTTTCACCTACTGAAAGCGCGCCTCGGCGGTCAAAAGACCGCTGAGTCTTTACACAAGGAAGCTAGTACTGACACATAATTAACGCTAGATGGCGTTTTGCACAAAAGGCAGAATGAGCCGCCAAAATGAAATATTCGTAATGGTGACATTTGCACGTAACGTCAATAACAAATTAATGTGACTAAATAACCTTTTAGAATCAGTGCCCTGTGACATGGTTTTCGGGAGCTTCCCCATTGTCCGTTTTATTTAGTTTCATATTGCATTTCCTGGTTTGTGCGAAATCGTAAATGCAAAATATTTGTTTAGTTTCATGGTTAGTGTAAGAGTTTGCTTGGTTAGTGTAATAGTTTGCTTATTTGTGTAGTATTCTGTTGGCGTGTATGTCACTAGATTATCGTTCGTATGGAACACCACTGACCCACTGGCCCACACCACCTGCTGTGAAGCGTTAGCGTCTATTGTCTTGCTAATGCAACAGAGTGCATTGGAACCTTCAACCCCCACATCTACAGAAAGTTTGTTCAATACTCAAAGTAGCAAACGTGAAGCCCGCAGACCGAGCCAAAGCAAGTTTATTTGTATGTCATGCCATTTCATGTTTTCATGTCTGTAGACTAAAAGTTGTGTATGTTAGTGTAATGCAGGCTATGGTGAACATAACAAATCTGCAAATAAATGTCTACAATGTTTTATATGGGACAAAGAATAAAAAGTACAAATAGGCTCATGCTAAAATTAATTACAAAAACATAATTATAAAAGGTAGGCTATGTGCATGAAAAAACATCTCAATTCGTAACAAAATGCAAAAGTATTAAAATGATAAACGGTAACGGTAGAATCAAACATTGGCTTCACGTATATAGTTGCCTCTCTCCTCTCTATAATGTTCACTTTGTTCTCTCGCCGTATTGTGTTGCCATTTCAATTGGAGAGGTGTTCGATTGGAGAATAGCCAATGTGTGCTCCCACGTTCTAACAAATGTGTTCAGATGTTTGAAGATATTTCCATCGAAGTATGGAGGTTCTCAAGCAGCTTTATCACCATTCAGTGATTTGCATTCGATTTAGCTTATATTGCCTAAGTTTCGTTCCCCAGTTCAAGTCAAGTTCCCTTTATATATTGAGTTGTGAACTCGAGAATAAACCTCCGTCTGCTCATGTTAATAGTAATGCACTGTTTGAACAATATATGTGCATTTATTGCAGCCAGGTTTAGGAGGTTGTAGCACACCGCTACAAGCCTATGACGGGTGCCTCCCTTCTCTCTTTAGCTTATATTGCATAGGTTTCGTTCCCCACCTCGTCAAGTTCCCTTTATGTACTGAATTGTGAACTCGAGAATAAACCTTCGTCTGCTCAGGTTAACGTTCATGCACTGTTTGAACAATATATGTGCATTTATTGCAGCCAGGTTTAGGAGGTTGTAGCACACCGCTACAGGCCAACGACGGGTGCCTCCCTTCTCTCTTTAGCGCAAGTTTCGTTCCCCAGCTCAAGTCAAGTTCCCTTTGTTTTGAATTGTGTCCGCTTCACACAACTTAACATTCAAAACACAGCTTAGGTGCAGTCTTTGCACATTTTCCACAGACCAGTCGCTTACATGTCTGGCAGATGTCATAAGTTTTGTTCCCTGAACATCTGCCGACTTGACATTGTTTTCTTTTTGAGGGCGGGCAAGGGGGTTCAGGTAAAATTCAGCTTTTGTGCCACTGCCCTAGCTGCTTTCGCCATTTTCTGCTGTGCACACAGCTCCTTTACCAACTCGAGAATAAACCTTTGTCTGCTCAGGTTAACGTTCATGCACTGTTTGAACAATATATGTGCATTTATTGCAGCCAGGTCTAGGAGGTTGTAGAACACCGCTACAGGCCAACGACGGGTGCCTCCTTTCACCGAATACAGTCGTGCCATTTGGTCCATAACATCGACGCCACATTTAGTCGTGTTGTAATAGGAAACAGTTTCAGGCAGTTTCTTTGCGCCATTATCAATTGAAACTGTCTGATGCATTGTGCTCAGGATGCATACATTTTTTTTTAGGTTTTGCCTGGTAAATCGTTATTTTTCCAGCCCGCAACTGGAAATCTTTCAGACTGTGCCTGTGTACATGGGGGCATCTCACGTCTGATTTTAGATCGTTCCAACAATAGTGGTTTTGTTCGCCAATAGGGTGTTTGCAAGTGTCAATGAAGTGAAGAAATTGTCAGTCGTTACATTTCTTCCTTTACCCATGAAAGGCGTCATCAATCGCAACACAATATTTTTGGACAACCGTTGACCAGCCGGCCTGCTTTCATCTCTCCCTAGATAGGGAATTGCGTTCAGCATATATATATATCAGCGGCCACCCAGAACTTTATCCCAAATTTATCCGGTTTATTGGCCATGTACTGAGTGAAACGACAGCGAGCTTTGGTTGGGAACAGTTGCTCGTCCACAGTTATGTTCTCACCGGGGGTGTAAGAAGCAATACTGTTTTTCACAAATTTATCGAATATCTCTGAGATCATTGCAAATTTATCTGTCACAAGGCGGGCAGCCCTTGTGTTCTTGTCATCAAAACGCAGATAGCGCATGATATCTCTGAATGTCTGTCGAGACATTGTCTCTTTGAAAATGGTATTTCCCAAGTCAGCAGACCAGTATTCATCCAGTTTCATGCTTTTACCAGCTGTTATACCTCTCAAATAAACGAGACCCACAAATGCTGTCAGTTCATCAGCTGTTAGTTTGAACTGAGCATTATTTCGTTCAGCTTCTGCCTCTGTGTATTTCAGAACTGCGCCCCACATTTCTGTGTCAATCAAAAACAGTAAGCTGGTCAGTGGACTTTTAATTTTGTCCTTGGCATAACACGTAGGACCTGGGATTTCTCTCACAATATTGCACTCTTGTGCTCTACCCCGAGGGTTGCCAGCAGTTTGTTCAACCCATACTGTGCCATCTTTGGCCTGAAATGAGTCACCACCACACTCAGTTTCAGAGTCCGATTCTGAATTTGAATCAGATTCAAGATTCAGATTCATTTCACTTTCGCCCTCTCCATTCGACACCTCACATTGTTCGCCCTCCGATCCCATCTCATCAATATTGGACAGCATGTCCAGTACTTGCTTTGGAGTGTATAGCATTCCGTGCCATTTTAATAATGCACTATGCAACCGTTCAAACCGAGTTTTCAAGCAAACTATGTTGCTGTTCAAACGCCCAAACCGAGTTTTCAAGCAAACTATGTTGCTGTTCAATCGCCCAAACCGAGTTTTCAAGCAAACTATGTTGCTGTTCAAACGCCCAAACCGAGTTTTCAAGCAAACTATGTAGCCGCCACAACTACGCAGTGAACTGGAGTCATACATGTGGACTAATTTATAGCTCTCATTGCCTCATGAATACTATTGTGAATACAGTGGTCATAACAGCTCCACCCATGCCATCATCTAATTTTTACATTGCTCGCAAAGATACATAATGACATTTACATATGTAGCTTGCGTTCTAATTAATTCATTTGTAATGCCAGTGTGTCAACACATAAAAGCATCCATATACAATGTAACCATTTACATAATAAATGCTAGCTAACAGCTAGCCCTGGCAAAGAGGGATCATGCCCGTGAGATATTTGCTTTGAGATATAGACTTGATAAATATGTCACCATTCGCAGAATTGCTGCAAACTACTAAAGCATTAATTAGGCAAAGCACAACTCACTCAGTTTGATTTAAACTTATATATATATATATATATATTATAATAATAAAAATAGTATATATTTTAAGACTTTAAGAAAGTGAAACACTTCGGGGACGAATTACGTTTTTTTTCTTTACACGCACACTCAGGTTTGAACTTTGATTCATTTTGTTTTGAAAACTATTGATCTTTACTTATTTATACTAATTATGACATACGAATCTTTGCGACACCCGCTGGCAGAAAAGAGAATCAGTCTTGAAATGTAGGTGATGACTGCAATATTACAGAGATACGAGCGAAATCGATTTAAACTAGCCTGTACACTCCGTACAGGCTAGTTTAAATCGATTTCGCTCGTATCGTATTCTTTTAACCATGTAATAATGCTAATTTATTAAAAGTAGCATTCTGGGAGAAGTCATGAAAGGAGGGTTCTGAAATTGGATCCAGTGCAAAGATATTTATTTTTTTTGTGCTGCAGCAGTCAAATGACCGGCGCTCGGTGCTTCTAGTGTTAAAGGAGAAATCTCTGCCTCCAGCTGTAGTTTTAATAATTTTTGGAACCAAGAGAAATCCAGCATTTTGGGAGCGCAGAAGGCAAGATGGGTTATAGTATGCAATGAGTTCACTCAGATATTGTGGAGCAAGACCGTTAAAGCCTTATAGGTCAGCAGAAGAATTTTAAAATCAATCCGATATTTAACCGGAAGCCAGTGTAATGCCGAGAGAGTAGGACTAATATGATAGAATTTTCTAGCCCTAGTTAGGACTCTAGCTGCAGCATTCTGTACAAGTTGGAGTTTCTTTAGGGACTGTTTAGAGCATCCAATTAGAAGACCATTACAGTAGTCCAATCTTGACGAGACAAAAGCATGGATCAGCTGCTCTGCATCAGCTAATGAAAGTAAATGTCTCAGCTTGGCTCTCTCACGGCTGCTTCTTGCTGATGCTGCTGCAGAGTATTTTTTGCCTACCCTTTTTTTTCCTATCTGTTTAATTACATCTGATACATCTACAAATATTTTGTGGACTTTGTGGACATATTTACGCATAACTCCGGCTACAACAACCTCCACAAGCCATTGAAAAACATTCAAAGTTCATCTCAACCGAAGCTATCTTTAGTATTTCACCATGTCTGAGTCGCCTGTTGTTTGTGTGGAGTGTGGCATGTTTAGCTACTCTTCTTCCGTCAGTAGGGATAATTTTGTTTGTAACAAGTGTAGATTAATTATTAGCATGACGGAGAAGATTTCGCTTTTAGAGGAGCGCATCCGGGCTTTAGAGAGTCCTAAAGAGTCAGTAGCACCTAGCGTAGAAGGTCCGGTTGCCACCACCGTAGCCACCGTAGCCACCGTAGCTAGCGAGTCCCCAGCTCCGGCATTAGAGCCCTCACAGCGGGGCGAATGGGTGACGACTCGGCGGCATAGCCGTAGGGCTGAGCACCGTTCTACTCAGGTTCCTGTGTCAAACAGGTTTGCCCCACTCAGTAATACACCGACCTGTTAAAAGAGCTCTGGTAATAGGAGACTCCCAGCTCCGACACGTGAATGTAGCAACCCATTTAGAGACACCAGCGGCCATAGTTAAGTGTATCCCGGGGGCTAGAGCGCCTGACATCAGGGCTAATCTAAAGGTGCTGGCTAATCATAAATACTCAACGATAGTTGTACACGTCAGCACCGATGATGTGGGGTTGAGACAGTCCGAGATCACTAAGGATAAGGTTAAAGAGGTGTGTGAGTTAGCGGGGACTATGTCAGATGCCGTAATATGCTCTGGTCCCATTCCAATTCGGCGTGGCGCCGAAACCTACAGCAGGTTATTGGCGCTACACCGCTGGATGTCTAAATGGTGCTCAGAAAACAACATGGGTTATATAGATAATTGGACGCGTTTTGAGGGCAGGCCTGGCCTTTTGAAGCGAGACGGCATTCACCCTTCTTGGGAGGGTGCTGCTCTCATTTCCCGTAGCTAGTGGTAGTGTAGGACTTGTAGGTGCGGGCCAAATTTATTAAGTAATCAGTCTCATAAAATTACCTACGAAAAGGCGGAAGCTTAGATAGTGTTAAATTTACTTAATTTGAGGTAAAATTGATCTATCTAAAGTCTGGTCAACTTCCGCTGCCCAAATAGTTGGATAAACAAACTTTAAATCTGAAGGTTTTAAGTTCGAATAATAGTTCTGGCTTCAGGTTATAATGGAGAGACAACGACTCAGACAACAGCGTTTAACACAGAAAACATTTATTAAACACACTCCATAATAAACAGTACAACAAATAAGGGACTGGGGATCGTCTAGCGTGTGTGTATGCGTGTGTGTGTGCGTGCGTGCGTGCGTGTTCGGGTACGTGTAGGTGGATGTGGATTCAGGTACGTGCGGGTGCACGTGCGCGTGGGGGGAGGTCTTTCAGACAAAGAGAAACTCAGCGGCGCGAAAACCAAACTAAGCTCTCCTCTATAGCCACAGACACGAGAAACTAAGACAATAGATGGGGGAGGAAGTTTTACAGGCGAGGAGAAACCCAATGGCGTGAAAACCAAGCTAAGCTCTCCTCTATAGCCACAGACACGAGAAACTAAGACAACAGATTGAGGGGAGCGTTTTACAGACGAAGGGAAATTCGCTGGTACGAAAACCAAACTAAGCCTATGGCGACACGGTATCACTGGTCACTAGGCAACCTCAGCGAGAGTGTAGCCAGACTCACACGTAACTATAGTAACGTAACTATGGTAGGGGAAACCGTACAATTGATTACGCTTACTAGATTTTGCGCGCTAGTACTCAGTTCAACTGGCTTAGTACAACATATATGACATTAACACATTTAACCCAAGCATAAGCACAGGGGAAAACATTCACGTTCAACAAACGCACAGTTTTATATTAAGTCTGCCCAGATGCACAGTCTTACTTGGTGTCGTCTGTCCGCGGCCCGCGCAGTAGGCCAGGTAGCCTCTTGAGGAGGACTCCTTCGTGCGCTTTAATGGAGAAAAGTTCCGCTGGATCGCGTTGCTCCGTCCGGGGAAAAGTTCTGGTAGCCGGTCAATCGGTGGTCCCTCGACGTTCCGTAGAGGGGTTTTCACGTGAAGGATTTTCAGTCGACTTTTAACTGGAATTCGCGGAGGTCCGGCCGTCGCGCGAATGTTAAAACAGTTCTTGGATCCCGATTGCTAGCATAAGCGGTTAGGTAGGCAAACTCCGCCAAAAGAAATAAACTAGTAAACTAATTTATCCTTACAACGGTCGTTTATTGCACGGGGCAAGAGTGCAGAACTAATACCGCTTTGTTCTCGAAGGTGTGCGCGCGCTCTTCGTCTCTAGGTAGCTACTGGGTTGCAGCCAGGTAGAGAGACCGGACAAAGGGGATTCCCCCTTTTAAAGGGGTTCGTCTGGTGACGTAGTTACATGTCCGTTCTGACTAGGGCAGTGTCACTCGGGAGAGCGCCCCCCTTTGGTCTGTGGAGGCATGGTACCTACAGACTTGTTAATGGGGATTGACAAACCAGAGCCGCGGCCAGGCAGCAGACACAAAGGCTAAACCGACTGTCTGCTAGCTGCAAAGAGACGTCACCTAGGTCACACTGGATTGAGACTGTGTCAGTTCCTCGAGTACCAAAAAAATAACTCTTGCAAAGTTAGTAGACAAAATTTAATCAATGTTAAATTGGATTATGCTCCCTTGGAGAGTAGTTTAAACCTGAAACTAGGACTGCTAAATATTAGATCCCTGTCATCTAAAGCATTGCTGGTTAATGAAATGATTACCGATCATAATCTATGCATGCTCTGCTTGACGGAAACCTGGACCCGGCCAGATGATTATATGGCCCTAAATGAAGCTTCTCCCTCTGGCTATAGATATGTTCATAACCCCCGTCCAAATGGTCGAGGAGGTGGTGTCGCCACAATATATGACTCTGATATAGACATTTCTCAAAAATTCGGCTTTAAATTTAATTCTTTTGAACATCTCATCCTCACTGTTTCAAATGTATCAAATCTGACAACCAACAAAGCGTGGCAGTCGTTTATGTTAATTACTATTTACCGCCCCCCTGGTTCTTACTCTGAGTTCTTGCAGGAGTTTTCAGACTTCCTTTCTCATGTAGTGCTATCAGCCGATAAGGTGATTATAGTTGTTGATTTTAACTTCCATATTGAGAATCTTTGTGATGCTTTAAGCAAACATTTTCAAGAAATTCTTGATTCAATGGGTATCACTCAGAATGTGGTGGGTCCTACGCATAATTGTAGTCATACTTTAGACCTGGTTTTATCATTTGGTATTAACATATCCAGCTAAGCAATTTTACCTCAGAGCGAGGCCGTTTCAGACCACAGCCTCATAACGTACAAGTTATGCTTGACTGACGGTATTCATCAGCCGCCCCGCTACCGAATGAAACGAACTATAGCACCTACTACCATAGCGCGCTCACTGACATTTTACCTGGTTTGACAGAAATTGATACACCTGTAGCTCCGGAAGGACTAGAGCATTTTACCGAGCACGTTGAGACTTCTCTTCGTACAGCATTAGACAAGGTTGCACCATAACGCTATAAGAGAGCCTCTGAGAGAAGAATAGCGCCATGGTATAACGAGCACACGCGTAGTCTCAAACGAGCCGCGAGGATCCTGGAGCGTAAATGGCGAAATTCAAAGTTAGAAGTGTTTAGACTATCATGGAAAAGCAGCCTTAGTGAATATAAGCATGCCCTCCAGACGGCAAAATCCTCATACTTATCAGCTTTAATAGAAAAACATAAAAACAATTCTGCACTCCTATTTAAAACTTTTTCCAGCCTAACAAGGAGCCATGATCAAATCAATCCACTAATCCCACTAGAGTGTAGCAGTAATAATTTTATGAAATTCTTTAATGATAAGATTGATAAAATTAGGGAAAAAATGGTTGTGCTATCTCAGAGCCTGTCAACATGCCTATGCACCTTGACAGCTGTCTGGTCAGCTCTGATGCCCTGTTAGAGTCCTTCTCCCCAATTGGTCGTGAGGAGCTTATTTAATTGGTGGAATCTATCCTATTAGTTTCCATTGCTACGCAGATGATACTCAGTTGTATATATCTTCCAATCCGGATGATATCACCACTACTCTCAAGATTGAGAGCTGCGTCCAGGACATTAAAAACTGGATGGCGTCTAATTTTCTTCAACTAAATTCTGATAAGACTGAGGTGCTGATTCTTGGGCCTAAAGCTGCTAGAAGCAGCTGGGCTGATATTCCCCTTACCCTAGATGGGTTTTCAGTAACACCCAAGTCTACCATAAAAAAGCTTAGGTGTCACTATTGATTCAGATCTTTCATTTGACACACATATATGCAATGTCACTAAGGCTGCCTTTTTCCATTTACGTAATATCGCCAAGCTGAGACACTTACTTTCATTAGCTGATGCAGAGAAGCTGGTCCATGCTTTTGTCTCGTCAAGATTGGACTACTGTAATGGTCTTCTAATTGGATGCTCTAAACAGTCCATAAAGAAGCTACAACTTGTACAAAATGCTGCAGCTAGAGTCCTAACTAAGGCTAGAAAATTCGATCATATTAGTCCCACTCTCGCGGCATTACATTGACTTCCGATTAAACAAAGAATTGAATTTAAAATTCTTCTCTTAACCTATAAGGCGTTAAATGGTCTTGCCCCACAATATCTGAGTGAACTCATTGCTTACTACAACCCATCTCGCCCTTTACGCTCCCAAAATGCTGGATTTCTCTTAGTTCCAAAAATTTGTAAGACTACAGCCGGAGGCAGAGCTTTCTCCTTTAAAGCCCCTCAATTATGGAATAGCCTTCCAGCTCCAATCCGAGATTCTGACACAGTTCCAATCTTTAAATCTAGACTTAAGACTCACCTATATAATCAAGCCTTCAGTTAAATATTCCCCTAGTAAGGTGCGGGGCTCAGGGGCCCCAGACGTTGAGATTTCTGGTAATCTGAGATGTTGATGCTGTCATCCAGCTGTGTCATGGCATCACTCTAGTTGTGACTGACTTGACTGGAAAGCAATGTCTCAGTGAGCCCTCATGACTGTGGTCACCTCTGGACCCCTCCCTTTATTTAAGCTGCTATAGATTAGCCTGCCGGAGCTACATGCTAATCACTGGCACATGAGCTATGTACATTTAAATCAATGGTGGTTAAATTGACATCCTCACACTCAGTCTGTATTGTCCATCTTTTTTGCATGCTTCTACCCAAGACGACTGCATGCAAGCACCTACAAGCACCTGGGAGATGGTCTGGCTCGCCGGTGGATGTGCTGATGCCGGGGTTGGATGTGCCATTGTCGTAAGGGGACGTGCTGATGCTGGCTCCTGCCTGGGGTGCACCATCTGCACCGAAGGGACTGTGACTACTTGGCCGGGGAACAAGAACTTTAAGCTATAACTGTAGAACCACCTCTTGTTCACAAATACGGACTGGTGCTAGCGGGCCGCCCAATGGAGGATGGGTTCCCTTTTGAGTCTTGGTCCTCCCAAGGTTTCTTCCTATTCCCCGCCATCTTAGGGAGTTTTTCCTTGCCACTGTCGCCTTTGGCTTGCTCATTAGGGATCTGGACCCATACAATTTGTAAAGCTGCTTTGAGACAACATGTGTTGTAAAAAGCGCTATATAAATAAAATTGACTTGACTTGACTTGACTTGAATCTGCCAAGCCCTCCACATGCATACTAGATGCAGTACCAACCCATTTACTTAAAGAATTACTGCATAGCAATATAGAACCTTTGCTCACTATAATAAACTGCTCTCTGAGCCTGGGCTATATTCCCAGTTCATTTAAACTTGCAGTTATCAAGCCGCTAAAAAAACCTGGTCTTAACCCCCAGGAAATGTCCAACTATAGGCCTATCTCTAATTTGTCATTCATATCCAAAATTCTAGAGAAAGTAGTTTCTTCACAGCTCTCTTCCTTCCTACAGACAGAACATGTCTTAGAATTATTTCAGTCTGGATTTAGACCCCACCACAGCACTGAAACTGCGCTGACTAAAGTAGTAAATGATCTCTTGATACCTCTGATAAAGGACACATTTCTTTTCTCATACTGCTAGACCTCAGTGCGGCTTTTGACACCATTGATCATAATATTCTACTTAATAGGCTGGAGACACTCATTGGTATAAGAGGTCAAGCACTCTGCTGGTTCAGGTCCTACCTGACAGATCGTTACCAATTTGTACTAGTAAACAACGAATGCTCAGAGCGTTCTAAGGTAAAATATGGTGTCCCACAAGGATCTGTACTGGGCCCCATATTATTTACATTATATATGCTATCCACTGGGCACTATCATCCGTAGGCATGGTATTCCAAATCGGACGTTCATGGTCCTGCAGCCTATAAGGTAAAATGCGATGCTGAAGAATGTTTAAAATCTTGCCTTCACTGGAAAATGTTTGCTTGTGATGATAGTCACCAAAATGTTTAATATCCATTTGTAATCAGTAAGTCACAATGTCAGCTTATTCCTTCTACTACTGTTGGGCCCTTGCTACAGATCAGACTAGCTTCTATTGGCACAGCACCAATAATACAATAATTCTAATTACAATTCTGAGTATAATTTCTAAAATGGAAAACCCAGGGTTTCCACATGCTCCAAGTTAACAGATCTAGGCTTTAAGCTAAACTTAGGAATACACCCCGGTTCGAGTTAGCCTAGTGCATCTGGGACTAGATCTGAGCTGGCCTCCAATTTCCTTCTTTTTTTATTGTAATATCTGGAGTTAGATAGCAGCACCTTTATTGTTACATATGCATAATGCTACAATAGTTGTATTGTCATTTTTAAGTGTCATATTAGGAACTCCAAGCATAAAGGGTTTAATCTTTGTGGCAAAAAATTTATGACAGGGTTGAAAATCACTTCTATCACACCCTGTGATAAAAACAAAAAGTTTTTGTCAGCCTATATTACCTACAAAATAGCTCTAGTTAATAATTTTGACAGCTAACTGACTTATTTGACAACTGCCAACTAGGCTATGAAAAACTAGGGCCCCTTAAAATTATGATTTTATATATGCAATATGAAAAGAATGACAGCATAATGAATAGGAGGTAGAACACAATAAAGGAATATACCTTCACTATTTCTGATGCAACACCAAAAAAAATAAACAAACAGAAGGTGTAGGCAGTAGTAGAGAATATGTGATTTAGTGTAAGGAATGCCACCTGATCACCCCTAACCAGCCTCACCTGCCTCTCATTACCACGCCCCCTTTCATCCACATTTATACACCCTCCTACTAGTTCCTAGTCGCGAAGTATTGCCGACTATGCCGCATACAGAGCGTTTCTATTGCCTGTCTGTCTTCTCGTGTTCTGACCCTTGCTTATTCCCCAGACCCTGTTACCAGCCTAGCCCTTCTGTACCTCTTGGATTCTGCTCGCCTGTTATGACCCTGGACCGTCCCGACCTTCCCAAGAACAACCTAATGTTGTTGAGCCTGATGCTAATGATTCACCTGCTTGTCATTGTACGAGTGAATTGTGAAAATAAAAGCGATCTACTTCCGCATTTGGATTCCTCTCTGTTCGATATACACGTTACATTTAGATGATGTTTTTGATTCTCAGACCAAGAGATCATTTTAATAATGTGACAGAAATATCTAAATATATCACATCCTAACCAGCAACAGAAAATAACAAGTCTGAAAAAAATTATGCAATGCTGTCATTACATAAAAAAAATAAAAAAGTAAAATGAATAAAAAAAACAGTCTCATCTACACAACTGTACATCAGAAAAAGGGCTTTGCAGATCAACTCACATTAAAGATGTTGTTAATATTTTGACTATCTTATATTTTTCTTTAGATTCCACCAAAAGTATATTACTATTACTCTATTGATGTTAATGACAGGACAAAGACAACTGGGTGAAATCAGGATTCCCTACTTATTCACCCTCAAATTATTCACATAGGCTTTGCCTTATAGCAATACTAACCATATAGGATCTAATATGAGCCATGTTTCTTTTTTAACCGGGAAGACATTCAGTTACGCTTTCAGTAATTCAGGAGGACCTATTATGCTCTGATGTGTCTCAAAGAGAATATAGCATATCACTTCTTTCTTTCATTAGCATCTAATATTCCTCTCCATCTACATGCATTTTGCACACACTCCAAATATTTAATTTATTCTAAAGAAAATGATGGATGCACTGTAAGTGAAAATAACTTTTAAGGTGTACCTCTTGCCTCGTTAGCCTTACAGCAAATTTCCTAAAGCTCCAGGTTTCTGTGAGTTGGCAATAGAAATTATGTGCCTATCCGAGGCTTTATGTAGAGACGGATATTTGATTGATGCTGGAGGCCTTGAATCATTTGGACATTTATTCATATAACTTTGATGGAGAATTCTGTTATATACAGTATGTACCTTTAGAGAAGCTATCAAAGAATTGTGCTGAAACGGCAAGGTAGTATTGTTTGCTGCACTTTTATATTCGCTTAATTTTTACCTACACTTAGACCCCCTCCCACCACACACACACACACACATACACACACACACAGGGCATTACATCGGTCTCTGAATTTAATTAGTGAGTGGTAGTGGGGAGCAGGAAGAGCTGCTTCCAAGGATGTACTTGCCAGTTTATTTGGATGTGTTCCTCAGTAAAAACGCCTTCCTATAGATCAATCTCCAGCTTACAGCATGATGGGAACACAGATACCCATTCTGCTCTGTGATGTGTGTGTGTATTAATGGATGTCTGCTTAGGCAAATGACTCTCTTTGTATTAGTCTGAAAATGGGAAAAAGATCACATATTCCATTAAGAAAGTCAATCACAATTGAATTGAAGAATAAGAATAAGATATCGTATCAATAAGAATCTGTCATGAATTTAGAGTATCCAATAGTGATCAACACATATTCGATAAGTCATATGATGTAATACATCACTTTACGGGTATGTGCTCCAATTTCGGCAAACACAAAGTATTTTTTACAGCTCTGTAAGAACCTGAATCTACCTTTGATATTTATAGGCCTGTCAGAACCTGAACGTACTGTAAACTCCTATTCCCTGAGAATGAGAATAAGATGAGAAATCTTTCTTTTAAATACTGTTTCAGTATTTCAGGTAAAGAGAAGATAAAGTTTCTTTATGATAGGAAAGGTTTTAAATTGGTGGTAGTTTGTTTTGTAAATATACTTAAAAAGGAAATAAGTCAGGTTGTATGTAAGATGTAAGGTTGTCATTAATGATGAGGAACAAAGTAATACTGCAAAGTCCTGTGGTCAGAGGTAGGCTTCGGTGTACCAAGTATGTTACTGCTCCAGGCCTGAGAATTAAAATATATGTTCTTATAATTCTCAGCATGAAAGGTAGTCGATCCCCAAGAGTGCTACGGTAACAACCAACCTTTGGTACATTACATTTTATTAAAAACATTTAACATCCACGAATCAGTGTGTCATTGTTTGGATATAGATAATGCTGCGCCATTTGCTGTGATGGATAATTAAATGTTAGCCCTTATTTATGCATAGAAGCAACGGAAATGGCGAATATCGTCTGTAGCGTCTTTATGTGCGTGAAAACGATGGGAGTCAGAATTTGGCACAGCCCAGTTCAGCGTAATGAGAGACTGTATATAATGGGATTTATGATTCACTGTCCGTGACGCTCAATCAGAGCACTCTGACATTTTGTTCATTCCCTTATCTGTGTGTCTGCCCCTCAGTTACAACAGTGACACCTGTGTGTTGGTCAATCTGTTCTCCTTTCGCCAGCTACTTCACACTGTGGGCTGAACACATTTATAATGCTGTTTATGAACCCTGGTGGCTATGATCTATGTCTGAAGACGGTATCAAAACATTTACACAGTATAACAACTCTTGTGAATAGCAATCTGCAGGTTTTAGCCAGAAACCAGAAGCCATGAGCCATCTTGTACAGCATCTCATTAGGTTGAACGGGACTGAATGACTAAAGCTCTTTAAATGTAGCTAGCTTGCTAGCTAGTTATTTTAATGAAAACAAAGAGAAAACTTGAAAGCCCTTTCAGGCTTAATTACCTACCTAACTATATTTAAAGAGCTCTTCTAATTCAATCCCGTTCGACATAATGAGATACTGTCTAACATAACTCTTGTTTCTAGTTTAAAAACTACAGTGTTATTCCCTCCGTCTCTTCTTACCAGGTTATATTTAGTCTGTTTTGCTGAATAGTTTTGAGGCAATTTAGCTCTCCCGTAATAAAATCGCTTACTTATCACTAGGTAGTCACGGCTTATATCACAGGTAAAGAGCTAAATGCTCTTTAAATGTAGCTAGCTAGGTAGGTATTTAGACAGAAACTAAGGCTTAAAAACCATGATAAATAAATAATCCCAACTTAATTTCTATCTAAATAGCTAGCTAGGGGACTTAATTAATACAGCTCTTTAAATATAGCTACTACAGTTAAAGAGCTTTACTACTTAAATCCCATTCAACATTATGAGAAACTGTATAATACAACTGTTATTTATGGATAAAAACCTACAGAGTCCCTGCGTAAAAGAATTAGTGTCTCAGTGTCTCAATCTGTTTGAGTGAACATTATTCGCTCACAATAGAACCTTATCACAGTTACCATACAATGCACAGAACAATACGGTATACCCTGTCTCTCTAGGCAAAGTGGAATGACTTCACATATCCTCTAAATGCTTCTGTCAAGCATAAGAAATAACAATTCGTTTAGAGCCCAACAGAAAAAAAACCTGTAAACATATATGAGCCTAGAAGTGCGAATGGACAAAGATGCTACTCTGCAATGCTGCCTAGTATGCCAAGATATATCACTCTAGGAAACATTAACCCCTTTGTGCAGTGGCCATTTTGAGCCAATTTTTAAACAATTTGTACTAATACACTTTAACACTAGTTATCTCAAGGTGTACATATAGTAAAATGATCATTCAGGATTCAAACTGAAGTAGACAGTTGGGCCAACATACTGATTCACTTCCAGGCTTATATTTTCATAATTTTGGCTTCATGAGAGCCTCTAAAACAGAAAAAAAGTTTTACTTTAAAAAACAAATGAAATTATTTTGATTTTGGGGATTTAAAGTGTGTAAATGTACACTGTTGATGTAAAATCTGTCATGCTCTGCTTTTTCTGATTCAACAGGGTGTTGTCTGACAAAATAAACAATATTGAGCATATACATGGAAGTACTGAAGAGCTCCACAGTATTTTCCACTAGGTGTCCAAGGCCTCTCCAAAGTGCCACACCTTTATCCAAACGTGCCACACCCTTATCCAAGACGTTGGCCACTATGCATCAAGAGCATGCTGATGTAACTTTTTCATACTCACAAACGCAACTGCGTAGCTCTTCTTAGCCATTCTTAGCTAACTTCCGGTTTAGCATTCTACCCAAACAACTAGACATAATTTCAGCTAAAGTAAACATTTTCTTTTTCTATGATGTCCAAACGTATATGCAATCAAATTATTCATTAACAAAATAATGTACGACTGCTTCAGTTTTGCCAAACAGAGTCAATCGCATGTTCTCTGGAGAGTTTATCTTAGTTTAGCTTAGCAGAGCATAGCATGTTTACAACCGATTGTTGTGTTGCGCATGTCATTCCCAAAGACAAGCAATCACGAATCACGGCAAGTGAGGTGTTAATTAGTGGCTTAATGACTGCAACTTAAAATGATTGGGGGATGTAGCTTATGCTCAGAAAAGAGTTAATTATAGTGAGCAAAGGTTCTATAATAATAGCCAGTAGTTCATTGAGTAGATGAGTTGGTACAACATCCAGTATACTGTACATTTGGAGGGTTTGGAAGAATTTACCAAGGAAATAAACTCATGACCGATTGGGAAAAGAACTCTAAACAAGCATCAGACAGCTGCCAAAATGCATTTGCAGACTGACATAGATAGGATGACAAACCTTTTGCCTAATATTATCAGTCTTGTCATTAAAGAACTGTGTAAAACCATTACTGCTGCATTCCTGTGGGAATCGATTTTACCATTTATGTTCCAGGTTTCGTGCAGATCGTTTGAGACTATGTGTGTGATTGTACCAGCTGGTCTTTCAGATCCAGGATAGAGCCCAGAGGAATGTTCACAGGTCCCTGATGATGTACTTCTAAAAATAGCTATTATTGAATGTTTAAGACAAGGGATTAGATATATTTTAAGGAGGTTTAAAGTAGTGGATATGATGAATCAGTTCAGTCCAAATGGTTTATCTGTATTTTCCAGTCTGATTTTTCAGTCAGGATTTTTACCTACTCACTGAGACTGCACTAATTAAAGTAATTAATGACATTCATTTGAACAGCTTCATGGAAGCTTAGTGCAGCCTTTGGTACTGTAGACCATATCATTCTTATAGATAGTTTAGAGAAGTGGGTTGGTCTCTGAGGAACAGTCCCAAAATGGCTCAGTTCTTATTTATAAGGTAGGAATTATTTTGTTGAAATCAAAAATAAGATTTCTGAAAGAGTGACAGTGACTTGTGGTTTTCCACAAAGTTCTATTCTTGGGCCTATTTACTCCTATTTAATTTATACATACTTCCACTTAGACAGATCATACTAGACTCTGGGCTGTCGTACCATAGATACGCAGATGACACTCACCAGACAACTAAAATTCCCTGTTATTCTCTCTGCAGGTGCCTTGAGCACATCACTAACTGGATGGTTAAAAACTTTCTACAGTTGAATAAAGATAAAACAGAGATTATTATATTTGGTAATAGCAATGAAAGGCACAGACTAGGTGCCTACTTAGACTCGAAAACTCTAAAGAGCTAGCTTGTAACCTAAGCATATTAAAAACTAAGTCAGCCTTTTATCATCTTGACGAAACTAGATCTTGAGAAATGTATCCATGCTTTTGTCTCTAGCAGGTTTCATTAGTGCTTCTCAGTCTTAGTGCAGCTTTCGACACAATAGATCATAGGATCCTGCTAGAACAGTTAGAAAACTGGTTTGGAATCTGAGGTACAGCCCTTTCATGTTTTAATTCTTACTTAACCAATCACTATCAGTTTGTAGAGCTCAATAATATTCCCTCCAAATGCACAAAAGTGAAATATGGAGTCCCGCAAGGTTCCAATGTTAGGACCACTATTATTTACATTATACATACTAACATTGGGTATAGTTATAAACAAACATGGTGTCAACTTTCACTGCTATGCAGATGACACCCAACTTTACATATCAGCCAAACCTAATGATAAATCCAGTTTAGGAAAAATTGAGGCCTGCGCAACTTAATGCTGACGAAACGGAGGTTCTCCTTCTGGGCCCAAAGGCTGCAAGACAGAAAATACCAGATTGATGCTAGATCTCACAGACTACCCCATTACACCTGGCTCAGTAACCAAAAATCTCGGCGTCATACTCGACACTGACGTATCATTTGATAAATAGGTAATACTACTAGGATAGCTTTTCTACATCTCCATAATATTGCCAAGTTAAGAAATGCGTTATCCCAGCATGAAGCAGAAAAATTAGTACATGACTTTGTTTAGCTCCAGATTAGACTACTGTAACTCATTTCTGTCAGGATGCTCAAATAGGAATCTAAATAAACTTCAAGTAGTTCAAAATGCCGCAGCCAGAGTTCTAACTAGAATTAGAAAATTAGATCCTATCAGGCCAGCCGTATCAGCCCTGCATTGGATCCCAGTTAAATTCCGTATTGATTTTAAAATTCTTCTGACCTATAAAGCACTGCACGGGCTTGCCCCTGATTATGTTTTATGGCTAAATGCTGCCTCTACATGTCAAGTCAAGTCAATTTTATTTATATAGCGCTTTTTACAACACATGTTGTCTCAAAGCAGCTTTACAAATTGTATGGGTCCAGATCCCTAATGAGCAAGCCAAAGGTGACAGTGGCAAGGAAAAACTCCCTAAGATGGCGGGGGAATAGGAAGAAACCTTGGGAGGACCAAGACTCAAAAGGGAACCCATCCTCCATTGGGCGGCCTGTTGGCACCAGTCTGTATTTGTGAACAAAAGGTGGTTCTACAGTTATAGCTTAAAGTTCTTGTTCCCCGGCCAAGTAGTCACAGTCCCTTCGGTGCAGATGGTGAGCTTACGGCAATGGTACATCCAACCCCGGCATCAGTACATCCACCGGCGAGCCAGACCATCTCCCAGGTGCTTGTAGGTGCTTGCATGCAGTTGTCTTGGGTAGAAGCATGCAAAAAGATGGACAATACAGACTGAGTGTATGGATGTCAATTTAACCATCATTGATTTAAATGTACATAGCTCATGTGCCAGTGATTAGCATGTAGCTCCGGCAGGCTAATCTATAGCAGCATAACTAAAGGGAGAGGTCCAGAGGTGACCACAGTCATGAGGGCTCACTGAGACATTGCTTTCCAGTCAAGTCAGTCACAACTAGAGTGATGCCATGACACAGCTGGATGACAGCATCAACATCTCAGATTACCAGAAATCTCAACGTCTGGGGGCCCCTGAGCCCCACACCTTACTAGGTGTAACGTTCCCATTTGATTTATGAGGTGAACCATTGACTGATGGTTTATCTCCCTTTTATTGTGGTATAACAATGTGGATTAACGAACCACAGTAAGAGCTGTAATAAACAAAATAAATTACAATAAATGTCAAGTTGTGAGCCAAGCATGTTTTTTCGAACGCATATCACCTACAATAGCTAAACGCGCTCGCTATCATAGTGCTAATATATTAGCTAGTAACTAGCTAGCTGTGACAATATTAAAAACTGAATAACGCTTACTCCATTGCACAAAATAATTATTCCAACAAACATAACACCAACTCAACCTATTTCTTACCTTGTGCCTCTACAAATGGGAGCGCAAACATTAATAACTTTAACAATTGCCGAGAACACGCTTACTCTCACTCCGTAGTTCACTCTGACCATTTATGCTTTTGACAAAGGAGTTTCGCGCTCTGTCGCGAAAACTCGTTACCAAATTCAAATTAAAAGTCTCTTTAGTTACACAAGGGATAACATCACAAAAAATAAAATAAAATTAACAAGATTATGCTTTTGTCTTTCTACATGAGGGATTAAAATAAATCTCCGTTAGGGGGTTACTTACACTAGGGGAATATTAACTGAAGGCTTGATTATATAGGTGAGTCTTAAGTCTAGATTTAAAGATTGGAACTGTGTCAGAATCTCGGATTGGAGCTGGAAGGCTATTCCATAATTGAGGGGATTTAAAGGAGAAAGCTCTGCCTCCGGCTGTAGTCTTACAAATTTTTGGAACTAAGAGAAATCCAGCATTTTGAGAACGTAAAGGGCGAGATGGGTTGTAGTAAGCAATGAGTTCACTCAGATATTGTGGGGCAAGACCATTTAATGCATTATAGGTTAAGAGAAGAATTTTAAATTCAATTCGATGTTTAATCGGAAGCCAATGTAATGCCGCGAGAGTGGGACTAATATGATCGAATTTTCTAGCCTTAGTTAGGACTCTAGCTGCAGCATTTTATACAAGATGTAGCTTCTTTATGGACTGTTTAGAGCATCCAATTAGAAGACCATTACAGCAGTCCAATCTTGACGAGACAAAAGCATGGACCAGCTTCTCTGCATCAGCTAATGAAAGTAAGTGTCTCAGCTTGGCGATATTACGTAAATGGAAAAAGGCAGCCTTAGTGACATTGCATATATCCGATCAAGATCCGAATCAATAGTGACACCTAAGCTTTTTGCGGTAGACTTAGGTGTTACTGAAAACCCATCTAGGGTAAGGGGAACATCAACCCAGCTGCTTCTAGCAGCTTTAGGCCCAAGAATCAGCACCTCAGTCTTATCAGAATTTAGTTGAAGAAAATTAGACGCCATCCAGTTTTTAATGTCTTTGACGCAGTGCTCAATCTTGAGAGTAGTGGTGATATCATCCGGATTGGAAGATATATACAACTGAGTATCATCTGCGTAGCAATGGAAGTTAATACCATGCCTACGGATGATAGTGCCCAGTGGAAGCATATATAATGAAAATAATATGGGGCCCAGTACAGATCCTTGTGGGACACCATATTTTACCTTAGAACGCTCTGAGCATTTGTTGTTTACTAGTATAAATTGGTAACGATCTGTCAGGTAGGACCTGAACCAGGAGAGTGTTTGACCTCTTATACCAATGAGTGTCTCCAGCCTATTAAGTAGAATATTATGATCACTGAGGTCTAGTATGAGAAAAGAAATGTGTCCTTTATCAGAGGAAATTAAGAGATCCTTCAGTACTTTAGTAAGTGCAGTCTCAGTGCTGTGATGGAGTCTAAATCCAGACTGAAATAATTCAAAGACATGTTCTGTCTGTAGGAAGGAAGAGAGTTGTAAAGAAACTACTTTCTCTAGAATTTTGGATATGAATGACAAATTAGAGATAGGTCTATAGTTGGACATTTCCTGGGGGTTAAGACCAGGTTTTTTAATTAGCGGCTTGATAACTGCAAGTTTAAATGAACTGGGAATATAGCCCAGGCTCAGAGAGCAGTTTATTATAGTGAGCAAAGTAAATGGGTTGCTACTGCATCTAGTATGCATGCTTAATTTTTACCTTGGGCAGGACTAACTGAATTGTTCCTAGTGACCTAAAGGGCGCTGGTGTGGTCATCCTGTCACTTCTCATGATCACTCAATTTTAATTTATTTTATTTATTTATTTATATAGCGCTTTTTACAACACATGTTGTCTCAAAGCAGCTTTACAAATTGTATGGGTCCAGATCCCTAATGAGCAAGCCAAAGGCGACAGTGGCAAGGAAAAACTCCCTAAGATGGCGGGGAATAGGAAGAAACCTTGGGAGGACCAAGACTCAAAAGGGAACCCATCCTCCATTGGACGGCCCGTTAGCACCAGTCCGTATTTGTGAACAAGAGGTGGTTCTACAGTTATAGCACTCAAGTTTGTTGACAGTATAGTGGATGGATGCCAATGTCTCAGGATGCTTCCAAGTCCGTGTTACCTTCTGGTTCTGCCCTTTTAGGTAGCCTGTAATAATTTAATGCCGGAGTGGGTGCCACACTCCAGAATTGTTTAAATTTCCTCTGTCCCACATATAATCCCATACAGTGTTAATTGTCCCTCTTCTCTCTTTCCAAATGGCTGCCCTCCTACACGAGAAATGCTGAGACAAGGAAAGACGAGCCTTTGCAGCTATCCAACCTGGGCCTGCCCCCTCCTGCCTAACCAGCTATGGATGAAGTATCAACCCACTGCTATGGCCCCTCTCAGCACCCCGAATTCTCCCCTGCTATGGCTGTATCTCCACGGCCCTGGACTATTACTGACCATCAAGTTTAGGACTGAATAAATATTACAGAGAGAACACATCTATATAAATACACACAAAGATGAGAATCATTCCCATCTTTTCTTTGTCTATGTATCTCTCTAATTGTTATGGTGACTGGCATCGGCAAGAGGAGGATGGGTTCTGCCCCTGAGTCTTGGTTCCTCTCAAGGCTTGCTCAATGGGGGCTTGGACTCGGACACTTGTAAAGCTGCTTTGTAATAACAACTGTTGTAAAAAGCGCTATATAAATAGCAATTATGCTGTTTCTAAATGGAACTAGCTGTCGGAAGATACTAGAAGAGCTCCAATGCTAGATGTTTTTAAATCCGAGATAAAATCTTGCTTATTTGGAATGGCTCTTGGTTAGTGTAGGTACTATAAACGTAGCCTGTTTTATTTATCTTTTACTTATTCTTATTTTCTTAGTTTAATTTCTCTCAATTTACAATTGTATTGATCTTTTACTTATCATTATTATCGTCTTTAATTCTTTTATCTTCATCTTATTTTAATTTCTATATGATTTCTTTAGATTCATAATTATGTTGCCAGGTGAATAATAAAGTTATTACTTCTATATGAATTAGCTATTGTTCTCTCCTTTGGCTCGCATGCCCAGCAGGTGGATATGGCGTGATATGTAGTATGCCAGTGTTTCTCGCGCAAGTATATAGTTGTACGCATGATATCATCCAGCACGACAGCCTAATGCCTCTGAACTGAAACTGGATGTGAGTTAAAAGTTGCTAAGTAGTGCCAACTGCCTCGCTAGGAAATATGAAGTAGCATGATGGCGTGAGTGTTTCAATTAACAGAGTTTTTTTAATTAAGAGAGTTTTATTGAATGTTTATGTGTTGTGTTCATGTGGTAACAATGTAAAGATGAGTTTTATTGACATAGATGTACCTTTGTTTGATTTAGAGGGTTGATAGCACTGTCCACTGGTGTGGTGCCCTTCCATTAGACAGGCTGTCCACAATTTTAAATGTAAGCTCAAGCTGGTATAGCACAATAGGAATGTCTTTTATTTTCAGAATATGTTTGTGTACTTATGATATTACTGTATTTTGAATGTGAAATGAGTGGTGTCTATTCAAGTTTTATTATAGGAATACTCTGTTATATACTACTGTTATATTTTCTTTGTGAGAAATAAGCTTATGAACCAGTTTTGTTAGAAGTTCTGAATTTTCAGTTATGGACATGTTGCCCCTGGGGAATTTTTTGGTTTTTATTAGTATTTTTATATTCATACAGTGTCTATTTAAAATGTTTAAGGGTTTAAGGGTTAAACGTTCTGCGTGTAAGACCCTAAAGTGTAAAAGCATTTTGATTGGTCAGGAGGCAGTGTCACTCATGGTTAGACTCCATTTTTTTTCAGAGAAGGGAAAGACGCGTAAAGAGAGTGTAAAGAAGAAAGCTTGGAGACTGAAGCTAGAAATATACGGTAAAACGCATGGTATTGTGTTACGGGGTAGAGCAAAAAAGTGCGGGGTTGTCCATTATAGAACCCGTTAGTGGACAGGTTAGCCCCGTGTGGGGTAGCAAGGGAAATTCTCCTTGGTAGCGTTACGTTCGCCCTGGAGTATTGCTGCGACTAGCGCGATGCTCGGCTAGCTTAACCCAACCGGCTGACAGTCCCAAGTTTAGGACAAGTAAGCTTCCTCGGTGAACCGACCCTGAGGAACTTAGCACAGGGCTCCACTGCACCTTCTTCGTCTACACCAGACAGCGGTCTGCTGCCGCGTTGCTCAGCAGACTTCTCCGTCGCCGAAGTAAGATAGCCACTCTGCACACCCTTCCCCCACCCCAGATAGTGAGTCTACATTTTTTTTGTTTGTTTGCGCATAGGAGCGCGAAACGGCCGTTTTAGTTTGTGGCCTCTACGTTCCCAAGCTGCGGATCAGGCCTGCAACAGACACACACCAGCCCACACACACCCAGAGACAGAGGGGATAACCTTGGGAACGAAAGTGTGTACTGTAAAGTTAAAATGTTATACATGTTATCTGGGTTTTTTATGCACTTGTTGCGGGAGTGTAATGTTTTTTTGTTGAGAGACTGGGTTCAGGAAAATCCCAGCCTTTCTAGGTTTCGTTGGGTCGAATAAATATAGACACTATAAATACCGAAATTTCTGGAAAAAAATGTTTTATTTAATATATATTTATTCATTATGGTTATTAATATGTATTTTATTATTCTTATGTGTATGATAAGGAATATGAGTCAATTAATAGGATAGTTGTGATAGGGTATTCTACATTGAGTTGTTGTAATAACCCGAGGAAATATATAGTCCCGCAAGTGTAAGCCTTTGCTAACACTTCATTAATTACATACGAAAGCCCGAACTCACCTAACTCATATCATCTAGAGTTAAGGGGGCGCTACAGACATAGAAGCCACTGTTTGATCATAACGAATATACTGGAATTTTGAAGAGAGTTTACCATCTGATTTTTGCTGAAGCACTTGCTTAGTATAATTCTTTTTTCCAAAGTATTCAAATCAAACAAAATGAATGCTGTTTTCCTGTTGGGAAATAAAAGCCTCAAATTAATTTTGGAGCTGTCTGGTTTGTTTGATTCCCTCCTATTACACCTGGCCACATTTAATTAATCTTAATTTCTATTTTTATTTTTTGCATTTTCATTTTTTTGCATCTTTATGCATTATATCTTGTTGGCAACGACCTTCCTAAGGTGATGGATCTCGGGTCTTAAGCTTCTTCTTTTCTTGAGTAAAAGCATTTTGATTTGCTAGTGTGTATGAAACTTGCTATATAAATAAAGTTGCCTTGCCTTAAGCAGTTTTCTTCAAAAGGCTGTGTACATGATCGGTCTCATGACCGGAGGGTCGTGGGTTCAATTTCCAGGCCCAAGGGCATGACTGAGGTGCCCTTGAGCAAGGCACCTAACCCCAACTGCTCCCTGGGTGCTGGGCTAGGGCCGCCCACTGCTCTGGGCACGTGTGCACCACAGCCCCCTAGTAATCACTAGTGTGTGTGTGTTCTGTTCTGTTTTATTTGACTAATTGTTTTTGTCTTAACACCATAAAACACCATAATTTGATTTTACTTTACCACTACATCAAACACATCTACTACTATGATGATTGCATTTTGATCTAAATATAGCTTTTCCTTCTTGGACATAAAAATGCTTCTGCAGATTACTGAGATTAATGAAATAAGGGAGAGGTGTCATGTTGTCATGTCATTTTAACATCTCGGCACAGTGTCACGTGTCTCATGTTAAGAAATGCTCTGTGTATGCACCACTATCTCGGCTTTCCCTCCCTCGCCACCGTGACAGTCATGTGATGATAGAAGAGGTAAAAGGAGACATACACTACCAGTTCTGCACCATACCCGTTTTTACCATGGCATGCCTTAAAGTAAAAGTTGTCAGATCTATTTGAAGGTAAACTACAGAACTGAAAATAATAGTGATTATATAAATAGCTGGAAAAAACTTCCATTACACATTATTTGCATTGCTCACTGATTATTCCCTATTCCTATGGCACAAGTACAGTCCAAGGTCTTAGTTTGCTGTTTGTCTAACTGTGATATATTTATGCTTGCCAGCCATGATGTGTGCAGTGTGTGCAGCTTTACGAAGGCCGGTACTAAAGTGCGGGCCTTGTCTAACACTGCTGCTGGTCTTTGAGGTTTATCTGCCGATTCACTCTGCCTGACCTTCACACTGAGTGGATCTAAGCCAGTGTCCATGTCACTCACAGACATGGCCCATGATAAATTAGGGGAAAGAGGGAAAGAGCAGACAGGAGACAAGAGTGGTAAGGGGGAAGGGGGGGGCTCACGGTGTGCATGTGTAAGAGAGGGAAGTAAAGAAAGAGAGAGGTAGACACAGACAGGGTCAGAGACAGAGACCTGCAGAAACAGAGAAAGAGAGTTATAACTCAACAGCTCTCTCCTGGGAAGTTTCTAAATTACTCTCACACACAGATAGGTAGTCAATTCCCAAAGCAGAGTTCAGTTCTCAGTTAGAGGGCCCTGGTTTCATTAGGGTCCAATATCAGGGCTGGCTTTTAAATCTTATTTCCTCCATATCTGTACTCTCATAATTTAATTATGTATACCCCTTAACAGAAAGCAATTGCTCATCGCTGTTACAACCTCACTGAAATAGGTCTCATTAAATATAAACACTGCAAAATTCTGTCAGAATAGCAAGATGAATTAAAAACAATTTCAAAACATTTGAGACATGTCTTTTTGTACTGTTCCACATTTTATGCACACTGAAAGCTTCCTGGATAGGAAACAGCTGTAGTAAAACAGGTACATTGATCAGAAATAGATGCTTCTCTCACATCAGTACTGAGTGATACTTGGTTAAGCTGGTATAGTGCTAAAATCTGCATTCACCCTTTCAGAGCTTATGATGGATAGAGAAAAAGATCTAATAGCTGGGATGATTTTTGTTCATAGCTGAGTACATGCCATGCTCAGGTCTCCATCTCCCTGCACACTCTGCCATGCACTGCTTGAAGCTGTGGGCTGACATGGTAATAGAGATAAGTTCTTCAGTAATTCTGGGGGGCTTTGAGTGACAGTTGGCATAGACTACTCTGCCAGGAAATATATAGGGGCAACAGCAGCTCAAGGTCCTTCCAGGTTTGCTGAGAAGGTCAACAGCCAAGTAACTTAACCATTCACTTTAGTGGCTCACCTGAGGGCTTTCTGACTGAAGTATATCCAGGGCTTAGCCACTATGGCCACCTGTCTAAATTTGATTAAATCAATCAAGTCTATGGGCAGCTGCCATCCCCACATCAAAAGTCCGCTTCCCCATCAATCAGACCAGACACCCCTGGCAGTTTTTGAGTGGCATCTGATACAGCTGTGTTACTTAAAGTAGTGTGTAAAGGTATCTTGCCTGCTCATGCCACAGAACTATTCTCTTGACCTAAGAAACTGCTAATTTGCCTTTGCTGGGAAACCTTGACATCAATCACTACAGAACAACGAATTAACCTCTTAGCCTTGGCTCTCCCCAGGCCCCTTTTAATCTCAGTGGAGGACTGCTGTGCCAATCAGTAACAGATTTCAATCAAACTTGTTCAAAAAATATCTAAACAAAGCAATGGAATATATCTATTCAAGATCATATTATCTATTCAACTTCAACTGGGGGGGGTTGTTATGACAAAGGGGTCTGGGTTCATAGCTGTGCCTGTTCCATGTGTGTTTTGTTAGTAGCGAAGAGTGCAGTCTAGTGTTTGGTTCTATGTGGACTAGTGGTGTTGCCTATGGTTTTGACTTCGATTTGGCTAAATGGTTACGGTCTTGTTCTGTCCCTTACAGGTTTTGGTCGCTAGAGTCTGTTTGTATGTATATAATGTGTGTATTATATGTATATAAAGTATGTGTCTATAATGTGCATGTCTGTATATAGTGTCAGGGAAATTATGCCATTTTGCTTATGTCATTTAAGATTACAAAAGAACATGATTTAGTACATGTCTTTCTGATTAGCAGAAGGACTGTGAATAGCGTGATTCAGTATGTAATCATGTACTTGTATAATGTAACCTGCATCAGCGGAATGTGTAGAGACAAAGCACTATGTTATCTGGCTGTCATCCCTCTGCTAGAAACTGACCATCAGCTGTTCCTGTGTTCAACTCATACGTCAGTTTCTTCTGCTAAAAACATGAAAGCTCCATATTAGGAGGAATACACGTGAGATGAAAACTGTCTACTGTGCATTCTCCCCCCTCAGTTTCTTAGTGTGCCCTAATATACTATAAACATGTGACAACTCGGCCTGCTAAAACTGTATAAAGGAGATAGGACTACCCTCTCTACTCAGAGTTCTTGTTCTAGACGAGACTCTCATGCTTTTTTACTTTATTATGAATTTCTATTTCAGGAAATTTCCACGACATTAGCATGTGTATAGGTAATCGTGGGTTGGGTCCAATATTGAGGCAGAGGAGTACGGAACACGACGCTCTTATATTTCCTGTTTTTCCTGTTTCCTTTTTCTTTACATGACAGGTTTGCAAGTCATGCAATTTTGGTTCTAGCTGTTTCTTTGTTGTTTTGAGCCTTGGTCAGTTCCAGAAGTATAGTCTGCCTGTTGGTTTTTAAATAAATATTTATTGCTCCCATATTTGTCCCTTCGCTCTCTTTCAGTTGGGACCTCTAATCCTGTTTTTTTTTTTTTTTTTAGGTATTTAGTTTTTTTTCCTTCCTTCCTGTTGTGGCTGAGGCCTAGACTGATCTTAACAGTCATAACTATATATATATATATATATATATATATATATATATATATATATATATATATATATATAACATAATACATGTTGTAGTTTACACATGTTGTTGGAGGAGTTTGTGTCATTATGCAAATCTGCTTATCCCCCCAAAACAAAAATAAAGAAGTTTGTTACTACACGATAAAGAGAGTGGGATCAGAAAGTGACAACAGAAACATATCTTTGCTCAGGCATGGCAAGTCAGTTGTACAACTTGTAATAAGTTTTACTTTGACTTACCTTGACAGCTTAGATCATACAGGCCTTTGAAAGTTGTCTAAAAGAATTCTGTTTAACTCCTCCAAATATTTTTGTTTGAGATGTCTCCTAATATTTCATAAAAATCAACAGAATTAAATGAATTGCATGCAAGTGTGCACTGCTAAACAACAGTCTTTAAGGTTTGCCTTTTATACCTGGCAACTTTGACGGAAATCCTGAAACAGAACCATAACTCAGCTGAGTATCTCTGAGCTTCTGAAGAAGTGCAGTGTCCTGGGGCTGCATGAGTACACAGGCTACTTTCTGCTCTCTTCACAATTCTTATCCTGTCACCTGGATCACGCTTAATCGTTTTCAAACTGGCTTAAGCAAAAAGAATGAAGAACACAAGGAACCCTACACCTCACCTACAATAAACCTTAAAGACCCTCAGCTGGGAATAAGAGGAAGAAAGAGGCAGGAGAGAAATAGCAAATGCCAAATAAGCATTCCACTGGGGGGGGGAGGGGGGTACAAAGAATTGGAATCTTAACCATGAGTGACAAACCACAGGACACTGGGGTACAAAAAATGGGAATCCTAACCACACATGACCCTACAGGACTGTCATCTCCAGTTGGCCAGCTAATGACTTTTCATCAGCACCCCACCACTTTCAAAACAACCACCAACAATTGAAAGGATAACTGTAGTTCAGGCCTCACAAAGGCAGCCAGAACACAACACAGTTAAGAACCTACCACAGAGGCAACCACCTAGCCTCAACAGGTTTTGATAAACATTTGGTTTGGTAAGAAAGTGTGTGTTGGTGTGTATGCTCACACAAGCAAAGGAGCAGGGTCAGGGGTGGGGTGGGGAGTGTGTTAGATGAATGGCCATGTACATGCACTGCTCACATACTGCTTGCTCCAGTGATGGCCTTGGATCATAATAGACTAGTGGTGGCTGGTGTTGGAGAGGGGGTGACGTGGATTTTTAATGTGGCAAGCAGTTATTTATAGTACCTAAGCTGCAGCTCTGCAGAAATAAATTAGATGTCTCCATGACTTATCAGGAGGCTCATTAGACAAGGGATCACTTCCCATGGCAGGGGGAAAAGACACTAGCTTTGTTCCAAGAGGAAGTCCTTACACTTCACAATGGTCTATTACCACTGTGATTAACATATTCACAGTTTCTACTTTCAGAACATCTTTGTCTTTGAGAAGAGTAGAATTTAATATAGTATTCTGTGGGAGTTAACCAAAATGTAATTTCTTACAACAAAAAAGTCTTCAGTAAGTCAGCCTCAGAGGAACATATTGTAACTGGCTTTTTTAGCAATGACACATTTGTATTTGAAGACAGAAGACTTGAAGACAGAGACTCTAGAACTTGAAGAACTTATTGAGTTCTACAGACAATAATCTTAATAATAGTCTGTATAATTACATTTTAGATTAGTTTAATTATGAATTTTCTAGTTCATCAACAGTTTCTCCTTAATATAACTATTTGTGTAAGAAGCTTTAAGATACCTCAGTTCTGTCTGTGTTCAGAGTCCAATGTTGTTAGTAGACATGCTGCTATATAAATGTAATACCATGACAATGATGTAACCTTGTTTCATTGTCATACAGTATTATTACAATATTGCAATCAAAATATTAAAAAGTAAAACAAAAAATAATAAATTTCCATTGTACACTACATGACACCCTCAAAACAACACACAGTTCTAATTTCCAATGTCGCTCTTCTGAGCAGTGAGGGAAGGTAAGAATGTGACAATGGTGAGACCTTGTGAAATTTGAGTTAAAAGTCTGAAATTGCAACACAATGCTAATATTTTGACCTGTCCATGATTCCAATATTGTGTGCGTTTAATACCAAAACCCTGAAATAGTGAATACTGACATGACTAGTATTTGTTGAGCAACAAAATGGTCTTCTGCTGTGCTATCATGATTTTTTGTTTGCTTGTTTTGCCTGATTTGCATGTTTTATTTTTTGCAATGGCTTTCCTGAGAGCAGCTTCAGACATGACAAGAACTCTGCAGTTATAGTTAAACAAAAAGAGCATTGTAGTCCCTTATTCCCGTTTGGGCCCAGTTAACAGACAACTATAGAGACATAGACTATTTACACGAATATACAAAATATATACAACAGCTACCAAAACCAGAAGGGGCAAATACAGAATCGAGATCAGAGTATAATACACAAAAGTGAGTCAAGAAAACCAGAATGTCAAGTCAGAGTATTTAGCCAACACACACACAAGACGCCAAACCACACCAGAATGGAGAAAGAAACTTCATTTCGTGGCTTTGCAGGTCTTTTGAATGCGGAACTGCGGCTCTTGGGAAGAAAGCAGCCAATCTGCATTAACCAGGAAGAGAGACGTGGCGCGAGGGGAGACACATCTGGACCTACTGCGTCACACGCGAACAACGACCAGCATTGGTCGTAACAATATATACAATATATTATTGTAACAATACAAAAATTACAATAATAATTATAATAATGATAATAATAACAATAATACTAATAACACCAATAAAGACAACACTGACATATACCAAGTTCCGCAATTTGTGGCAGAAAATCAGGTGGACTGCTACTCTAGCTGATGGATTCGGGGCGGAGCCCAAGCAAACAAAGGAAACATAAATACCTTTTAACTAAGCCATTTAACTAGAAGCGCCGCAAATTTACATACTTATACCTAGAAGCCTATAGGTATAGGTATACCTACCTTTATCTTTTAAGTAGGGTTTTTCAGTATATATTTGAGTATATCTAGGCGTCCATACTGACTGTATCTAATAATATCTTTGCTTAAAGTTTCTTCCTGATTTTAGCCTAAACTAACTAGCTAGAGACTTTGTTCTGAGTAAAACAATGAAGCACTTTTTGTAAGTCGCTCTGGATAAGGGCGTCTGCTAAATGCCGTAAATGTAAATGTAAATGTAGAAGCGCCATGTTGTTTTCACCTACTTAAAGCGTAAGCCTTTACACAAGGAAACTGGTACTGACAAAATTAATGCTAGATGGCTTCTTGCACAAAAGGCAGAACGAGCCTCCGAAACAAAATATTCGGAAGGGTGACATTTGCACGTACAGTGATCCCTCGCCATTTCGTGCTTCAGCTTTTGCGGCTTCACTCTTTCGCGGGTTTTTATAAGATATTAATGGGAAAAATAATCGGCGGTAAATATATATATTTTATGAATTTTTACATGAAAAAATCCCAAAATGTATACAAATGTTACAAATATTAATTCTAACAATAAAGGCATATTCTAAATAATAAAATACTACGAGTTACAGTAAATCGTGCATATTTACTCTCAGAAATGAGAACCAGCATCGCTTGCCTGAGATGCTACTCGCCTACATGAGATTGTAAACAACACATGATTGGTGCTGCTTTGTATCCCAGCGCCTGATTGGCTCAGTAGAGTGGCACATTGTTCACTTTTCATCTGTGCGCAGCTTCCTCATCTTCCTTCACTCCATTTTCATTCTCACATCTCTCTATTTCTTTTGAATATCATGCTGTTACTGTATCTTTCCCTCTAAACTGCATATCATTGTCATTTATCGCCCTCCTTCTCCTCCAGGTAACTTCATAGACGAGTTGGATGTTCTTCTGAGTCTCTTCCCCATTGATGGAACCCCATTGATTCTCCTTGGTGACTTCAATCTTCCATCGAACAAGCTGCAGTCATCATGTCTCGAACCGCTGCTCTCATCCTTCAACCTTGCTCTCAACCAGACCCCTCCAACGCACAGAGCAGGCAACATCCTAGACCTGATCTTCAGCAGACCGGCCCCAGCGCTGGATATGACCGTAACCCTGCATACACTGCTCAGATCATCACTTTCTATCTTTCACACTCTCCCTTACTGCTCTCCCTGTCAATGCATCCCCTTCAGGCTCATCGTTCTCTCTACGTAACCTGCACTCCATCTCTCACTCGTCTCTGACTTCAACTATCCTTACTACCCTTCCACATCCTGATTCTTTTCTATCTCTTTCCTTGGATACAAGCACAGATACATTGCTTTCTTCACTCTCGTCTGCAGTTAATCTTTTGTGTCCTCTTTCCTCCAGGCCAGCTAGATCCTCCCCACCTGCCCCGTGGCAGACTGAAGTCCTACGCAGCCACCGGAGAGAGCTAAGAAAGGCAGAGAGGAAGTGGAGGAAGCTTGACTCTGACCTACATTCCTATCAGGCTCTCCTCTACAAGTTCTCAACAGAGGTTACTGCTGCCAAGTCATCCTTCTACAAGGAGAAACTGGAAGCATCAGCATCAGATCCACGCAGGCTCTTTAGTATCTTTTCCTCTCTTCTCAACCCCCCCTCTCCCCCACCATCCTCTTCCCTTACCCCGGAGGATTTTGTCACCTTCTTTGAGGAGGTGCCATTAATTGCTTAACATGTTTTTCTCCTCTTTCCACAGATGAGGTCCTACAGCTACTTAAATCCAGCAACCCGACAACCTGCCCACTGGATCCCATTCCATCCACACTCTTCCAGACAGTCTCCATGGATCTGCTGCCCTTCATCACGTTCATCATGAACAGCTCCTTGTCATCAGGCCAGGTCCCAGCTGCATTCAAGACTGCCAGAGTGGTCCCAATTCTGAAGAAGCCCACCCTGGACAGTTCAGATGTCTGCAACTACCGACTGGTATCACTCCTTTCTTTCCTATCAAAAATTCTTGAGCATGCGGAAGTAGTATGTCATCCGGGGATGTTTCGCATACTGGAAAAATTATTTTTATTCGCATACTGCATACGGCATACTGACTTGGGGCCCAAGCGGTACGCCAGTAGTATGTAGTAGGCTATTTCGAACAGAGCCTATGTGAAGAAAACTAGCAAATCAGAATTAAGTAACAGAGCATTTAACGACATTAATAATGCCACCTAGTGGCCGTAAATGGGAATAACCAGAATATAAAAGAACAGTCAGAACATAAGGGGATGGGAAAGGTTTATGTAGCATAAAAGTGTGCGGGAGGGTTTATAAAGCCTTAATATAGTGTATAAATACTTAAATAAATATACCGTTTCTAATTCGTGGATTTTCGGTTATCGCGGGTGGTTCTGGAACGCATCTCCCACGATAAACGAGGGTTTACTGTAACATCAATAAGTAAACAAATGTGACTAAATAACCTTTTAGAATCAGTACCCTGTGACATGGTTTGCAGTAGCTTCCCCATTGCCCGTATTGTTTAGTTTCATATTGCATTTCCTGGTTTGTGCGAAATCGTAAACACAAAATATTGGTTTAGTTTTTTCTTGGTTAGTGTAATAGTTTGCTTGGTTAGTATAATAGATTTTTTGTTAGGGTATTATTCTGTTGGCATATACAGTATGTCACTAGATTATCAACAAATTTCTATTTGGTCAAATAACCTCAACTAAACAGTTGCTCAGTAAAAATCCTGTATCTATCATAGTGTTGGGTGGGACTTTAATAAATATATGGATGACACTTTAGACATATGTCCTAGGTTAATTCCAGGTCTTTAGTAGTAACTCTATCATGCCGATCACTCTATCTATCTCTTAATGGCCGGTGCATGGCATTTTCTTTATGAGACTGAATTTTTACTGGTCAGGTGGAAATTTCTTGAGAGGTTACTGGAAGTTTATGACCTTTTTATAAATGACTTTACATAACTGTTCTAAACAATCATTTTCTTGCAAAGTGGAAGGTGGCTTGAAGGACTTTTTTATACACAATGAAAATACAATGAAAATTAATTGGGAGTCGGAAACAGTCATTGATACTTTTGAATGGTGCAATTATATTTGATATAAAAATGCAAAAATAAACAAATCTGTAATCTGCTCCAAAGCGCAAACAACATACAACTTTTGGTCAAAACTGAATCACTTCTCAAATCCTTGCAGGTTATAAACACAAAAGCAGCAAACTTCTCAATAACTATAATCTCTTTTTTTTTTTTTTTTTTTTTTTTTTGTTGATTGCTTTCCTTTTAAATGTGTGCATGCATAATACTAAAATGGTTGTTTTATGATGGCATACAGTTGTGTTCAAAATAATAGCAGTGTGTTTAAAAACATTAGTAAAGCAGAAAATCTTTATAGTAGTTTTTATTGCCATGCATTGGGAACATTGCATACTGTTTTACAAATCAAAACATGAAGAAATGTATATAATTTTTAACTACTTTACAGAAAATAACAAAAAATGAAAATTGGGCTGTTCAAAAAAATAGCAGTGTCTGCATTTGTCTTTACAAACTCAAAATATGTACTCTTTTTTTTAGGATTTAGCATTCCTGTGAATCACTAAACTAATATTTAGTGGAATAACCACAGTTTTTTAGAACTGCTTCACATCTGTGTTGCATAGAGTCAACCAACTTCTGGCACCTGTCAACTGGTATTCCAGCCCAGGATGCTTTGACTACATCCCACAATTAATTTGCATTTCTTGGTTTTGCTTCAGAAACGGCATCTTTGATGTCACCCCACAAGTTTTCTATCGGATTAAGGTCTGGGGATTGGGCTGGCCACTCCATAACCTCAATTTTGTTGGACTGTAACAAAGATTTTGCTCGTTTACTGGTGTGTTTAGGGTCGTTGTCTTGTTGAAACACCCATTTCAAAAGCATTTCCTCTTCAGCGTAAGGCAACATGACCTGTTCAAGTATTCTGATATATGCAAACTGGTCCATGATCCCTGGTATGCGGTAAATAGGCCCAGCACCATAGTAAGAGAAACATGCCCATATCATGATGCTTGCACCACCATGCTTCACTGTCTTCAGAGTGTACTGTGGCTTAAATTCAGAGTTTGGGGGTCGTCTGACAAACTGTCTACGGCCCTTGGACCAAAAAAAGAACAATTTTACTTTCATCAGTCCACAATATGTTTCTCCATTTCTCTTTAGGCCAGTGGAGGTGTTCTTTGGCAAATTGCATCCGCTTCAGTACATGTCTTTTTTTTAGCAGTGGGACTTTTGCGGGGACTTCTTGCTAATAGATTAGCTTCACACAGGCGTCTTCTAACTGTCACAGTACTCACAGGTAACTTGAGACTGTCTTTGATCATCCTGGAGCTGATCATTGGTTGAGCCTTTGCCATTCTGGCTATTCTTCGATCCATTCGAATGGTAGTCTTGCGTTTTCTTCCACGTCTCTCTGGTTTTGCTCTCCATTTTAAAGCATTGGAGATCATTTTGGCTGAACAGCCTATTATTATCTGCACTTCTTTATAAGTTTTACCCTCTCCAATCAACTTTTTAATCAAAGTTCGCTGTTCTTCTGAACAATGTCTCGAACGACCCATATTTCTCAGGCTTTCAAGGAGAAATGCATGTACAGCATGTGCTGGCTTCACCCTTAAATAAGGGCCGCCTGATTCACACCTGTTTCCTCACAGAATGATTGACCTCACTAATTGAACTCCACGCTGCTATTATTTTGAACACACCCCTTTTAATTAATTATTCAAATACACAGACTCAAGAGCATGCATATCATGAATGCTGAGTCTGTTGGTTTTCTAAGAATCTACTGCACCAATTGGTACATTGTTTGTTATGTGGTAATGTAATTTATACCAAAAACAGTGATTATCTGGTTAGTCATATTGGACTGCTATTATTTTGAACACTACTGTAAATGATCTTGTGTATGTATTATATACCCTCCCCCCTCTCAACACTTTTGATCTGGTGTTTACCATCCTACCTTCTGTATTGTTTTAATTGTGTCACTCTTAGTTACATGGCGTGCTATATGAGCCATTGTCCTGATTTTGGAGTTTTCTATATGTTTGGAAAACGTGAAGGTGGTGATGCCAAAAATAGTACTAGGTACTCTCCACAGCTTTCCCAATGGAAAACCAAAAAGGCACGTCCGGGCACACTGGTACCATGAGCTGGAAAAGCATTACTATTTGCTTCTTTCATTATATGTTCTGGTTTTGGCCATTGCCAGTTCTTCTATGTTATACCTGAATGGGTTTCTATTATGTCCACTTATGGTTTGACTCACTTTCAAATTCTGTTTAAACAAAATACATATGAATTCCCTTTACCACACTATCTAGTAATTATGCTGCCCACAAAAGGGGTTACAGTAAGGGAAAATCAAATGGAAAATATTCCATTAGCACTGAAAATACACTTTTGTGAGTAATTGTCTCTTAAGTGTACATGTGCTTTTCTTGAAACTGGTCATGGCACTAAATTGGATAAATGTGATCAAACAAGAAATGTCTGTTTGATCACATGTTATTTTATGTATGTTTTCTGCTTGAAAACAAAGTACAGCCTAAAAAAGACTGAGCTGATTCAGGTCTCTACACTGACTATAAAGTCATTGCTGTGACTCCGGGATAAATGGGATATGGCAGGCATGAAATGTGATCAGGGTGGTAAGCAAGCTGTTTTAGACAGATGCATGAGTGGATTGTAATTAAGACTGACAGGAGATGGTCTGGACTCAACCACACCTTTAACCTCATGAGGTATTCACAGTTCTGCCTGACTTATCTAATTAGAACAATTGATAATGTCACATCTTTCTACTTCTGTACTAAGAGTGACAGAGTGATGTGCCATCTACATGGGAGTTACAATAGGTGGAGCTGTTGTTAATTAAGGGATTTAGTTACATGTAGAGGGGTGGGGGGGTTATTCTTTCTCTCTCCTTTTGCTCCAGGCTGAAGGAAAGATGAAAGAATTTTGTGACCAAACTGATGCTTCATCCACATCTGTTTTTTTCCATTTTGTTTTGTTTTTTGTATTTTACTTATTGCAATTTATTACATTTAAAAATTATTTTTGCATATATTGCTTCCTTCTGCTGAATATTTTGAATATGTTGGTGTCCCTTTCCAAGTCCCAAGAGCCAGCTTCAACTGAGACCATGGTGCTCAGTCAGACAAGGGTGGAGTGCCCTCTCTGGGATAGGACTGAGTCCTTGCCTCAAGGGGAGGAGTTCAAGTATCTCAGGTTTTTGTTCACGAGTGAGGGAAGGATGGAATGATATATTGACAGGCGGATCGGTGCTGCGGCTGCAGTGTTGCGGACACTGTACTGGACCGTTGTGGTGAAGAGAGAGCTGAGTCAAAAGGCAAAGCTCTCACTTTACTGGTCAATCTACATTCCAACTCTTACCTATGGTCACGAGCTCTGGGCAGTGACTTAAAAAATGAGATCGCGAATACAAGTGGCTGAAATGAGTTTTCTCCGCAGGGTGTCCGGGCTCTCTCTTAGAGATAAGGTGCGGAGGAGACCCCGGGGAAGACCCAGGACATACTGGAGAGATAATATCTCTCATCTGTCCTGGGAACGCCTTGGTATCTCCCCAGAAGAGCTAGAAGAGATGGCTGGGGAGACGGAAACCTGGGCCTCTTTGCTTAGTCTACTGCCCCCGCTACCTAGATAAGCAGAGGACAATGGATGGATGGATGGTGTCCCTTTGCTGATGTTATAGTCTAATTACAACATCAGAAATTTCAGTTATTGTTCATTGTTTCATGTTACTCTCAACATATTTAGGCATGACATGTTTAAGTTTAAGAAAAATCTTTTATCATATATATTGGTTACATTTCGATAGCAGTATTTTTTGTACAGTGGCCCACAGACCCACTACTCCATTTTAGGTGCTCAGGTAACTATTCTATTTTGTTGTGATGTGACACTCTACTCTAAAGACTAAACAGAAAACAATCCACAAAATCAAATCCCCATTTCTACAAGCGTATTATACAAGTTCACCAAGGATAGCCTATTTTGCAATTGTTGACCTGCTATTTCTAGGAAATCTATATGTTGGCTTCAACTAACTGAACCTCTGAGCCAGTGTATCAGTGTATATCAGCAGTGGGTTGCAATAAAATTGGGTCATGTTTTTAATAGGATGCTAAATTATTGGGAATCATGGAAATCTTGCACTGACACCAGTATGAATTCTGTAACACCAAAAGTGATAGCATTCTCAAGCCTTTATTCTCAACATTTTACAAATTGCTTTCACAGTATGTATTTTTTATTAAATGAAGCCCCAAAATATACACACTTTTAATCTGTGGAGCTTTTGTGTTTGAGTGGCTGACTGACAAAAATGTTTTGATTATGGGTGGTACATAAACAAGCAAAATTGAGAGATATAACTGGGTCCATGGCTTGACATGTTGTAATTTATTCAAAAAATCCTTTTCAGTCATCCTGTCACATTTGGCATTAACAATATTTTGATTTTCCCACCTTAGCTCAGCATAAAAACCTTTTATTTTGGTGATTTTTTCACATTTTCCATTCATTCTATTTTGTGCATGTTTTCAAAATTCACAAAAAACTGGCAGACGGAAAAAACAACTATTGTGGCTATCCTCACTTCCCTTCGTGCTGTGATGGTGAGTGTTCAGGGAAAACTTTGTGAAGGCAGTGCCTGGGTGGTATGATGTGATTGCTATTTGCATACTATTATTCCAAGAGTGCTTGCTGGGATCGTCAACCACTTGCATGTTGTTTTGTAGCCGTTTCCTATCTTTTGCTTTATCTCTTATTTCCTTAGAATTCTCCTTGATGTGCATTTTAAGTCTGACAAGCTGAATTAAATTGGCATGCACATTCTGACCAACTGTATTAAAGTGGTCTTTTATCCAGAAAAGGTTAATTATTTAAATGGTATACATGTACAGGCCAGTTGTAAGTCTGTGTCCAGTGTCTTTCATTGGTGTGAATGTGGAGCTTTACAGAGTTGATTACTAATGCAGACAGAGGTATTCACTTAAAAATCCTTGCCATAGCAAATTTTTCTAACATAAAACAAGTGCACACAAAAACTCTGTGACTAGTACTGTAAAAAGATGCAGTAACTTCACAAATATTGATGGAAGAACACCCATCATCCCTTATTAACCTTTTCTGTTTTATATTAAAGTCAATGATATATGTCTTTGCAGAACCATCATGGAAATTCACTGCAGAAATTATGTTCTTAATTTAATATTAAGGTCCTTAGTTTGAAAAGACCCTTTCTGTCTCTTAAGCAGCATACTTGGATTCCACAGATATTACTGACACGAACTGATTACATCAACCCCTTCCCACTCTCTCTTTTAGTACAGGTTTAAGTTAACAAAGACAGTGACAAGGATGAGCAGGGGTCTATATGAATGTGAAGGACAGCAAGAACTGGCAAACATGCAGCAGGGCCCAAAGGATCAATAGTACCTCTTGATCTGCCATTGATGAAAAGCTGCTTTCTGGTCTTAGATAATATCATGCTCTGATTTATCTATGCAGGTAATGCTTTACAGAACATGCAACATTGATTTTGCCTTCCCCCCCATTCCAATCCACTTTCAAACTCCCCGTCTCATTTGCTCCATGCCTCGGTTTCCCTGCATTACTGCTCTCTCATTTTGTTATTTTGTCCCTTAGTTTCCAATTTTATGGTTGTCTTTTGGTTTCTCCCTCTATTCAGTTTACTTATTATTTCCATTGTTTTTGACTTAGAGATGTTGTATGGTTGCTATGGCTTTATTGAGATTGAGAAAGGGCATTTTTGAAAAGATACATTAAGTTTATGTTCATAATATAAACGTGTAAAATCTAATGCTGAGCCTGTGTAACTGAAGAGAAACATTCTGAGCATGGCTAGGTTTTTAAATTGTTTTACAGATTATTTTATTGATTTTGATAAGATTTTGACAACACTAAAACAGTCACAGTTTCTTCATGACTCTTTGCATGGTTTGTTTATTGAAGCTAACTGATCTGATTCTCATAACTGTATAATGGGCTTAAAAGTTTATTTTTGCAATTATGAAATAGAAATGCAGTAGATATTATGGCCATGGTCACAAACTATTTAATTGCTCAGCTAATTAAATTAAGTAGTC
The DNA here is from genome assembly GCA_020368025.1 of Brachyhypopomus occidentalis. Taxonomy (NCBI): domain Eukaryota; kingdom Metazoa; phylum Chordata; class Actinopteri; order Gymnotiformes; family Hypopomidae; genus Brachyhypopomus; species Brachyhypopomus occidentalis. The sequence goes on from JAGXOD010000124.1 coordinate 213,189, forward strand.
TTATAGTACATAAGTACTATAAGACTACTTATAGAAGTAAAACTATGTGATTGTTTAAGGATACTGTTTTTGACTTCTATATGTGAATGGAAAGACGCAATGACATTAAGTGAGTACATTAAGTTTTGTGAAAATAACAATCCTGCTGTCACCATTAGTGGTAATGGGTGTTTGGCATGGGCAAAAGGGAAATAAAGGCAAACAGCAGTTTAGGAATATGATGGAGTATGAATCACTAACTGGCCATTTTATGATCATTAAAAATGACAGAGAGATTAGGAAAAAAACATTTTTGCCAAATCATTTTTGCCACCGATTTAAATACATTTTATAGTGATTTATATTTAATCATGGACAAAACGTGTGTGCACTGATGTTTGCAGCTATACTCCTGTTATACTTAATGAGAGGGAAATAGCAGCCAGTTTAGCAAGAATTTAAATAAATAATGCCCCAGTCCCAAAAGGCCTGAGAGGATGGCTGATTAGGAACTGTGGGCCACAAGTTTCATTTGGGTTTATGAAATTGCTTCAGAGACTGCTTGACAAACATGTTGTGCCACAATTATGGAAATTATCCACAATTATCCCCATACCAAAAATGTCTGAGAACCTACTGCAAATGATTTTAGACAAGTTGTTCTGAGCAGCATATTAAGGAAATGCATAGAAAAGGTCATTGTAGGTCACCTGCTACAGTCTGTTGGTAAAAACCTGAATCCTTTTCAGTTTGTCTTGGGCAGAGCACTGGTGATACCACACTTATTTTAGTTAATACACTTGCTTTTGGCTTCTGGCCATCTGGAGAAGGCCAAAAGCTATTCTAGGGTTTATTCTTACATTTTAGTATACCGTCCCAATTTCATGCATACACAGTCTATTGCAGAGACACTCTCTTCAGAGACTCTCTCTCTCAGATCTTTTCCACCTTCAAAAATATTTCAACAAACAACTTAACCAAAGCAAAGTATTTCACCATGTCTGATTCACTTGTTGCTTGTGCTGAGTGTGGCATGTATAGTTACCATTCTTCCGTCAGTAGTGGTAATTTTATATGTGAGAAGTGTAGATTAATCATTAGCCTGATGGAGATTTCTTGTCTAGAGGAGCACATCTGGGCTCTAGAAAGTCCTAGAGAGCAGTCGGTAGCACCTAGTGTAGCAGGCCCGGTTGCCACAGCTGTAGTTAGCGAGCCCCCAACGCAGGCATTAGAGCCCTCGCAGGACAGTGAGTGGGTGATGTCTCGGCGGCATAGCCATAGGGCTGAGCACCATTCAGTTCAATTTCATGTGTTAAACAGGTTTGCCCATGGACATTCATAACTACTTGAGGGCCAAGATGGAAAACCACCCATGACTTCTCGAGAGATCTTCCGAGTGAATCAACCGCGAGCGCAGTGCAGTTTCAATAAGAACTGTTCAGAGATCAGATTGCTATGGTAGGAAAGACTTTGATTTGAGTCATAAAGTAGTCACAACTGCAATTATGTGATTATGTAAGTAAAATATAAAACAAAATATTTCCTCAAAGTGAGGCCGTTTGTGACCACTGCCTAAAAATGAACTAACTATAACATCCACTACCATAACTGCATTCATCGATACTTTACCGGATCTGACGAACAATGATCCACCTGCAGCTCTGGAAGGGCTTGAGTGGATTACCGAGCACATAGAGAATTCTCTCTGTACATCCTTAGACAAGGTTGTGCCATTGCGATCTATGAGAGTAAGTGAGAGAAGAATGGCTCCTTGGTACAACAAGCACACTTGTAGTCTCAAACAAGCCACGTGAATCCTGGAACATAAATGGCAAAACTCTAAATTAGAAGTATATAGAGTGTCATGGAAAAATAGGTGCCAACTTTCTCCAAAGTGAAATGCGTGGGCGGAGTTTAATGACATCTTTGCAGGAGTCATTTAGTTGGATTAACACTGATTTGATCAACTCTGTCAGATAACTTCAACACTGAACCTCATTTAAATATAACAGTGTTAAAATTACTCTTTGGGAGGGAAAATCAACTCAGAAATGTTTAACTCTGAAAATTTAACACTCCAGTTTTTGCTGTGTACTAGCTGGGCCACCCATTGGAAGATGGATTCCCTTTTGAGTCTTAGTCCTCCAAAGGTTTCTTCCTAATTCCCTGCCTATAGAGTTTTTCCTTGCCACTGTCACCCCTGGCTTGCTCATTAGGGATCTGGACCCATGCGATGGTAAAGCTGCTTTGTGACATGTGTTATAAAAAGCATTATATAAATAAATTTGACTTTGACTTTGATATTGAGATCAATTGAGGGCTTATTTTATGGATTAAGGATTTTCTTTCTTATCTGCTCTAGAGAGTGTCTGAATGGCATCACGTCAGAGTTCCTTATAAGTACAGGTACTTTTGAGTACAGAGCTAGTTTGAAGTACACACCTTAAATCACCAGTACCATATACTTTAGATGCAGATTTATGACCCCTCCTTTTGTGTATGACATGGATTTATTTCGAGAGGGGAATATTTTTAGGGAGGCTGCAAATTCATTAGTAGGTGATCAGAGAGTACTCTTATAATACAAACAACAGAAAAACGAGAGTTGATAATCAGTGTCAATGTTAAAATTTGCACAAACAGTAAAAGTTAATATGCTAGTTTAAATGGTGCAGAATATTAGGCATTTAGCAATGCTACTTAACAGCGTTTTGAGGTTCACAAATATCTCATTTGGCACATTTGGTATGGCATCTTTGGGTCTCAGACCAAGTTGTCTAAGATTGTGAAATTAGCAGAAAAAAGTAGAGATAAATTACAAAAACATTTGTCTGAGATTGTGGGGGATCCTACTCATCATTTGTTGAATTCGACCTGCTCCCCTCTGGAAAGCATTACAGGGTACATTGGCACACAAAGTTGTTTTTAAGAATAAATTTACTCCTTATGGAATTTCTTTAATGACATCTTAAATTACTTATTGATCTGATGAAAGCTAGCTAATTGTGTAGTTTTTAGCTGTAGTCTTTCTTCTGGTGTACTCAAAATGCAAGGATGGCATGTGTTCTTAGGTTCATGTATGATGTTTCTTGTATGCATGTGTGAATCCAGATGATATAGTTTTTAATTCCAGTATTAATTCTTATTAAAATTCACTGAACAGTAATAAATGTGTTATTACATGGGACCAAAGAACATTAAAACTGCTTACCATGAAACCATACTGAAAGGCACACTTTTCTAAAAAGTGCTCTGAAATCTAATTCCAAGTACCTGCCATTTCCAAATGACCTATTACTGAATTGCAATATTTGTATAGAACACAAGCATTTAAAGCTGTGGATTCATTTGAAGTGCTTAAAGTATTCATTTACTTAATGCATTCATATATTGTATATATATTTTATACACACGCACTATATTGCCAAAAGTATTCACCCTCCTTCATTGACTCACATATGAGCTTAAGTGACATCCCATTCCTAATCCATATGGATCAATATGACGTTGGTCCACCCTTTCGGTTTAGGAGTGTGTTTATGGGGATTTTTGACCATTCTTCCAGAAGCGAATCTGTGAGGTCACATACTGATGTTGGACGAGAAGGCCTGGCTCTCAGTCTCCACTCTAATTCATCCCAAAGGAGTTCTATCGGGTTGAGGTCAGGACCTGATGTATGCATCCCAAAGGTGTTCTATCAGGTTGAGGTCAGGACCTTGGATGCAGCTGTTCGACCATGGAAACCGATTCCATGAAGCTCTCTGCAGAAAGTCGGCAACCTCTTCGCACTATGCGCTTCAGCATCCACTGACCCCGCTCCATCAGTTTACGTGGCCTACCACTTTGTGGCTGAGTTGCTGCCGTTCCCAAACACTTTCATTTTCTTATAATATAGCTGACAGTGGACAATTCACTGAGCTCCTGAGAGTGACCCATTCCTTCACAAATATTTGTAAAAACAGTCTGCATGCCCTGGTGCTTAATTTTATACACCTGTGGCCATGGAAGTGATTGGAACACCTGATTCCAATAATTTGGATGGAGGAGCGAATACTTTTGGCAATATAGTGTGTGTGTGTATATATATATATATATATATATATATATATATAGCCACAACCGCAGCAGTACTTGAAAAACAATAATCAAAGTTTGATCTACCTGATCATAAGTGCATGAGTTCCTGCTCTTGATTTAATTAGGAATTATTCATTTACAAATGGCAGCTGTTAACTTGCCAGGTTCCATACAAAGGTAAGATATTAATAAAATAGTAGACTTCATTATGAATTATTCATTAGAGAAATACATTCTACATGTCTTCTATGTTATGTTTTCTATTGTTCTGTCCATCATGGTCATGTTCAAACATGCTCCTGTCCAAGTGCTGCAAATCTAATTAATACATTTCTTCCGGAAATGCAAGTCAAATTCAAGTGGCACATGCAAAGGCTCTATTGACCTGTCACTCTCCATATCTTCATGTGTGGACTGAACAAGAAATGACAGGCTCATTCTTGGCTACACTCCATGGATGTGGGAATCCAGTAACCAAGGTAACCGATATTGCTCCCGCTACCTCCAGGGCAGTACTTGATGATCTATATGGCATTGTCTGTGCTGGCACTGTTGCTCTTTCAGCTGTCAAGAGAAATCAGTTTACGAAAGAGTCAGCCACAGATGGCCCCTTGAGCTTGACTTCTACAAAAATTTTAAATCCTCCACCACAACTAAGGAACAAAAGCTGAAGAAAAGATGCTAAAGGGGGATTCCTTCACATGTTTTGAATGCCACAGTTTGAGTTTTAGGCCAGACACTGCTGGCTGGTCCTTCTGTTAAAGCAAGCCAGACTCACCAAGGCAACACAGTAATGGTCTTGATGTTCCTTGAGGTATATCAAAACAGAACAAATGAGAAGCTGAACAAAATACTCTCTCTGTTGCTCAATGCAGCCATGCAGCCAGGACTGAGATAAGTTCACCTTATCATGCCATGGTGGGGGGGGAGGTGCACGGTATGCAGATATTGGTATAGAGCTCACTACTCACTATTCCAGATGCAATCCTATAAAACCAAACACAAGCAAGAAAGAAAGACTGAGACCCAATGGATGAAATTAGTTCTACTCAACACAGTATATTACAACAAATGACAAACTCAGAATTTATTTCTACTAATTGCATTTACAATAACAACTAAAGGTATGTTAGATGCTGATATTGGTGGCTGATGTTGGTTTTCCCAGTGAACAATTACCAGTTTACTCCATCATGAAATATAGTTACAATGATTGTCAAAAGCCATTGTAATTAAAAGCCCTTCTTACCACCATCACTTTTTGGTTCTTGCCATATTAATTAAATGCCTGTTCCTTGCCAAACACAAAGCCTCATAATAGCAAGTGAATAATCCATGCTTGCCACCTCACCTCTGCAGAGGAATCATGTAGTGGAGCAGACAAAATGTTTTGTCAAAGTGGTGGCACTTAAAAACAAGTGAAGTGTTTACAGCATGTCAAGTGTTTGTTCATTGCTGAGAATAGGTTTTTTTCAAAGAAAGCTGGGTAATTACTTTTCTAAAGCCCTCCAAGGCTAGGAGAGAACTTCTGGCTCCATGTGAGCTTCTTGTTTTGTATTTTGACTAGAATTAATTAATTAAATGCAACAAGAGGGTGGGCAAATGTCATTACCTAAATTTATTATGATAAGATAAAAATATTTTGCATAAAACAGCAGTACATAACTGGTGTTATTGCATACATTGTAAACATTTTGCATTTCCACATCATTCAAGCACTCTAAATAAATAAGATACAGGTTTCATTCCTTACACCCATATATACTATCTACAGGAGTGCTGGTGGAATGAAAACCTCACTGAATACTCCAACTCCAAAATAACTCCAAAATACTTGATAACACACAGACACTTACAAAGTAAACATTTACTAATGGACAGTCAATTTAGGCAAAAGTCAAAAACAAATGTCATGACTTTTATCACGAATCAATAACACGAATTTTGCACAGAAGTGTTAGCTAGCTAGCTAGTAGCAAAACATTTTAGCCATCGAGATTTCAAATGAGGAAAGAAAGGTTTCTTGCTTCTTCCGTGAGGGGTATATACTTAGTGAGGTCATGATTATGTATTGGTCATGTTGTAATAAATGACACACAAATCTCCCAATCAAATGAGGGGAGTAGTAGGTGTAAATCACATGTCGTTGGGTTTTTAAACCTCTATTCATTGCTTCATAACTCCTTTAAAGGTCAGATTACAGATTCAGGACATGTAATGAACCACATTGCTATGATGTCTTTGCGCAGAGATATTAATAAAAACATTGATGCTGATGCCGGCGCGTCAGCAGATCTCTGAGGGTTGATAAGGAAGAAGGAAGATGCTCAGCAATATAATGAACCACAATATCATTAACCATCATAAACAAAAATAACTCATACTACTCTTCAAACTCATATCAATTTCAACAGTTCATGTTTATTTAACCTTTTCAACTATATGACTATTAGCATCTTATATCTTCTTCACAAAAACACATCTGTTCCAACAACTACAGAAAGCCTCTCTTTGGTTCATAAGGCCATTTCAACACTAATGAATGTCACCATTTCTGCTGGTGCATGCGACTAAATACATTTCAGAAATGAAAGAGGAAGAAGCAGTGGGAGACAATGGGGTGAAAAATATTAAACATTTCATTGTTTGATTAATTCACAGAAATGTATAGTGCAGAGCAGCTTTCAATAATTAAACAGAAAAAGAATATGAAGAGAGGTGGAGCATGTATGAAAGAGGGATGAAGAAGCCACACAGAGTAGAGACGGAGCAAGGGTGGGGGTGGGGACTATTGCAGCAAGACTGGCCTGCTTTGGGCATGATTAAATCTGCTCTGGCACAAAGTCACTCACCACTCACTGACATTGGAAGGCAGTTTTAAAACAAGTGAGCATCAGATTTTTACAGTGAAAGGATTTGGTTTACATAGGGCTCAAATTATTCTACCTGGCATTCATGCATGCACAATCATTAAAAACTTAATTGTCTCTCATGTTGAAGCTAGTTCTGCCTAAGAAATTTGACACACACATAATGGTAAAAAATCCTATTAGGTTTTAACAGCCCCTGAAGGAGGCATGAGAACAGTGCATCACAGAGATGGCAAGAAAAAAATAGCAGGGGAAGGGACTTCTTCGTTATTCTAGCCACAGGAAACACGATTAGGGTCTCACGATTAACACTCCCTTGCTGAATTCCCTCATGAAAGCTTGGAGGCACCGTGTCTCTCACCCTCAAGCCCTTCTCAATCCTTTCCTTTTCACAGTGCATTTGCAACACGATGAACCTAACTCAGACTGCAGGCTATAGATCTTCATAGCCACCTATGCAATCTATAATAAAATTATGTTTAGACCCATTGATAGCATGTGTGCCAGATTCTGCTATGCAGTGATTCACCATTTCACTGATTATATCAGTGATAAAAATGTAGAAGGTGAGAAATGAAAATATGAAATACTTGAAACATTACTGAATAAGACAGAGCCATAATAAGTCAAACAGATCCATAATCTCATCCCACCATTTACTACTTAATAGCTAAATAATAGCATAAAACTTTACATTACACAGGCTAAGAAAATGAATTGTTTTTTGTGAATTTCATGCATTTGATGCAAAAGGACAAAAACGTTTCCCAGTGCTTGTCACATTAACATAAGTAAGAGTAAGCAAGAGTGTGTGTGTGTGTATATATATATATATATATATATATATATAGACACACACACACACACGTGAGTATACAAGTCAAATAAGTGAAAGGGAAAATGACATCTGAATAGTCCAGCAAATAATGGGTGAGGGGCTCATCTTTTAGGTTATTTACAGAACACTGCCTCCATCTTGAAAACTGCCATAATGGATCAAGGGCAAGTCATGTAACATCGATAAAGACCAGAATTGTCTCAGAAATAAATTTCTGATCAAATTTGTAATATCTTTGTGGTTCCAAAGGTATCACAAGTTGCAACAACTGGGCAAGTTTGATGTGTGAGCTCTGTGTTCAGGACCATGGACAGCACATTGAACACATTGAAACACATCCATCTCTGTCCAATACATTGACATGTTTGAGTGAACTATGTTTGCTTGTTTCAGCAAAAAAAACATGCACAAGTGTTTAATGTTTGAAAAAAGTTAGCATGCATACTACCATCTAAATCATTATAGTCATTGGTTTGAAAGCACCAATTTAGGTTATGTTTGATATCAAAAATCAACCAACCATACAACAAAGAATTCTTAATGTACCATCAAGGAAGAATGTAAGGAAGAAGGCTCATGTAAGTTGGGCCGCAAGAGCCAGGAGACTCTTCATGAACTTAATTTTCGTCCTTGTTTTCTGAAAGAACCCTTAATGTTTTGCACTAGAGCAGAGCTGTAGGCTGTTGTCAACTCCAAAGGCAACTTCTGTCAAGAAGCTGGATGTTTTTTGTTTTTATCCATTATATAATGTGTTTCTGTAACATTAAGTCATGTCCAGAGTGAAGTACAGCTGTGATTCCAAATATTCTGAAGGGAAATTTTAAGATATCAGCAGTACTCTGACGTCACTGCACTGATAACCTTTACAAACATTCAATATTTAACATGGTTACAGATCCCTGCATCATGAACAAGTTTAAATGATACCAGATATACAGTATATTCCAAAGCTGGAAATATGTAAAGCCACTAGTTTCGTTGTGAATGTTCATGAATGTTCTCGCCTGGGCAAGTTTCACAAACTGGAAATAAAACTAAACTTAGACTTAGATAAATGACTAAATTCAACAGGGATTCACCATTGACACAAATGTGACACAGATCAGAATATTTTTCCAAAGCTGTGTAGGCACACAATTTTTTTCAATGCAGATTTGAATCACATTGTATGTGGTCCTAGTCCATAATTCACGGACTTGCATCTACATTGCGAACAACAATACCATGATGTCTATACCCACTATTATTAGCCAGCACTGGTAATATGGCAAAACAATGAAAGAGAGCAACAGCAGAGACAATAGTAGGTGAGAAGACAGCAAAACATAGCTGTGTGGCTTTTTGTTGACTGCACAACCAGATTATGTACAGCTGAAACTGTTTGCAAAATGATGCATACATGAGCTACTAGCACATCCATTTCACTTGTTTTAATACCATAAGTCATCCCATAAATACGATGTTTTAGGTTGTCTGTGATGCAGGTGCCAGAGGACAGATTACAGACACATACTTATAAAATGGACTGCTACTACCTATGGAGTTTTTCCTTGCCACTGTCGCCCATGGCTTGCTCATTAGGGATTTGGACCCATGCATTTGCAAAGCTGCTTTATGTTGAAAAGAAAACACTATATAAATAAAATTGATTATAATAATTATAAATGTTAATCAAAAAGATAGGCAAATCAGATCTGAGCAAAAAAAATGTAATTGAACAATGACTATGGAATTGAACACTGAATATTTGGCAATGCTATTTAACAGCAAATTGAGGTTGACAGCCAACTGTGTGTATCTTTAAAAAGGCCACTCTTAAACCTGCTGAAGAAACTGAACAGTGTCTCTGTGAGCAGATATATTTTAGAGCTGATCTAAAGGAGCCAGGTTGAGAGTCTTTTGTAGACACATATAATACACACACTTGGTATGGATGGTATCTTTGGGGCAAAGGCTAAGACCAAGTTGTCCAAGACTGTGAAACTGGAATTGAACAGTGAAGCTTGTAATGTGAACATAGTCTTAAACATAACTCTAAGAGAGTTCATTAGAGGAATGTATTTTTCACAACCTACACAAATGGGTTCTACCTGAAAATACATCCCCATATATACATGCATACACACACAAACACACACTATATTGCCAGAAGTATTCTAAATGCATGCAGACTGTTTTTACAAATATTTGTGAAAGAATGGGTCACTCTGAGGAGCACAGTGAATTGTCAACTGTCAGCTGTATTATAAGAAAATGAAAGTGTTTGGGATCGGCAGCAACTCAGCCACGAAGTGGCAGGCCACGTAAACTGACGGAGCGGGGTCAGTGCATGCTGAAGCGTGTAGTGCAAAGAGGTCGCCAACTTTCTGCAGAGTAAATCACTACAGACATCCAAACTTCATGTGGCCTTCAGATTAGCTCAAGAACAGTGCGCAGAGAGCTTCATGGAATGGGTTTCAATGGTCGAGCAGCTGCATCCAAGCCATACATCACCAAGTGCAATGCAAAGCGTCAGACGCAGTGGTGTAAAGCACGCCACCACTGAACTATAGAGCAGTGGATGCGTGTTCTATGGAGTGACAAATCGTGCTTCTCCATCTGGCAATCTGATGGACGAGTCTGGGTTTGGCGGTTGCCAGGAGAACGGTACTTGTCTGACATCATTGTGCCAAGTGTAAAGTTTGCTGGAGGATTATGGTGTGGGGTTGGTTATCAGAAGCTGGGCTTGGCTCCTTAGTTCCAGTGAAAGGAACTCCGTGCTACTCTGTGCACGACATTTTGGACAATTCCATGCTCCCAACTTTGTGGGAACAGTTTGGAGCTGGCCCCTTCCTCTTCCAACATGACTGTGCACCAGTACAAAAAGCAAGGTTCATAAAGACATACATAGATGGCAGAGTCTGGTCTGGATGAACTTGACAAACTGCACAGAGCCCTGACCTCAACCCGATAGAACACCTTTTGAATGAATTAGAACGGAGACTGAGAGCCAAGCCTTCTCATCCAACATCAGTATGTGACCTCGCAAATGTGCTTCTGGAAGAATGGTCAAAAATCCCCATAAACACACTCCTAAACTTTGTGGACAGCCTTCCCAGAAGAGTTGAAGCTCTTCTATCTTGAAAGGGTGGATCAACGTCATATTGAACAATATGGATTAGGAATGGGATGTCACTTAAGATCATATGTGAGCCAAGGAAGGTGAGCAAATACTTTTGGCAAATATTGTGTATATATCAAAAATATGCATCTCACACTGTAAATACAGGCAGGCTGACTGTGCACATCATCAAGGGGGCTCTTTAATGGCCTCCAGCCCAGACTTCCTGTGGTCCTGCCTCCTCAACAAAATGCTGCCAGTGTCTGCTCGGCTGGCGACCAAAACAGCACACACAATTAAAGGACAAGACAGACATTTTGGCAACTAATCTAATTTTTTGCTTATATATCATACGTTAAATACAACTTGTGCCATGAACATTTTATGTAAGGTGGATTTGTTAATGGAAGACAAACAAATGCATTTTCATCTGATTGTATGAGGATTTTGGATGGATTTACATGAATGGATTTTAGACTGGGATTAGCATCTACTTGAATGCAGGACCTTAAAATAGTTTTGATTTAATTCTATTTACTTCTTTGCATGATGAAAGAAGGCAGTACATTTTACAAGGATGGAGAACTTATTATTTTATTCAAATCTTTAGGATAAGAAAATTAATAAACCAATAAATATGTGCTTCAAACAACATACTCCTAGTGCAGGGAGAGTGTGAGCAAGAGAGGGAGAAGGATGAATAAGTAACAGATCATTACCTCATAAATATCATGCATTAGTAGGGAGCAAAAATCATTTTAGATACCAGTTGTGTAATCAAGTTTGTTAATGTATAAGTGTAATGAAACTGTTCTGAAAATGTTAACAGTTACAGTACACCAAAACACCAGTGGCCTTCCACTAAAGTGCCAAAGACTTGCATTTCCAGAAGCCACAGTAATGGCTGGACTATATATTGATGAGATTTAATTGATGTTACTTGATGTTCCACAATCTGCACTAAATGAAGAACAGATGTCTACAAAAGATATCCTTAAAAATTATCCTCTTGAAGTTATTAGTGATAATGCACAACAGCAACATTTGTATTTGTGTCCTTATAAATATAATATATACCAGGGGATGACTAGTTTTTGGCAAAGAAAAGCCAAATAGCAGATAACACAGTTTAAGCAACTCGTGTTTTTTTTTTCTAAGAATTGTTAAGAATTGTTAAGAAAAAGCCTATACCATCATTATCACCTATACTGAAACTGGGATAACGTAGTTGTAACAACAACCTGTTTATGATGTTGCTCTTTATAGCTACACCCTGGGATTGTATGACAGCATAGCCACCAGTGAGAATGCTTCTGATTTTACAGAGTGTGATATCATTTTGGTCGTACTCACAGGTTCTGAATGCAACTTTTTCACTATCAATCTGATGATTCATAGCCAGAATTGATTCATGTTCCAAAGATGCTGTGTCATTGTTTTTCAGAGTTTTATGCAGGCATGTGAAAATCAAAAGAAAATTAAATCAATTAGGAAACGCACAAAAGATGGAATAATATACACATTGAGGGCTTTGTTGTTTAAATTAAAATAAACGTGTTCCTTGCATGTTCCTATTGTGCCTGACCCAGTATTACATCATCTCTGTTGAGGAATATATACAATGGCACAGAGCTTCAGCTCCTAGAAAAAAAAGCCTAAATTGCATCTACTTCAGTAAAAGATGTACAGAAAGATTAAGTATTAGTAGTTTGTTATTAGATGTATCCTAAACTACATATATACAACTATAAATGGCAATAATCCATATTTACATTGAATTAGTTTTTTTTGTATCTGCTTGAGGGATTCTTTGTTTAAAACAAAAGTTTACCTTGCATGTGCCTGATCTCTTATGTGCCTGGCCCAGTATTACACCACCTCTGATGAAGAAAATATATGATAGCATAGAGCTTCAGCTTCTAGAAACAGACTTAAATAAACTTTAGTAGCAGATGTATAGAAAACGTAAGGATTAGTAGTCATTAGCTATACCCTGAACTACAGATACAAAACTGTAAATATTCAGCAAAAAATCCATATTTTTACGCTCAATTCAAAGTAAAGCAAAATTTTAACAGCTTAACAGCACCACCGGTCAGTTTTGCCCATGGCAGAATAAAATGTAAAAACGCATTCTGTATAGGAAAGGGCCATTGCACGGAGACTTGATCCAGCCAATATTGTGCAATTTTTATCCAATTGTTGATGTACTTTGATAGCAGTGCTCTGTATTGTTTCAAAGTGATAGAAAGCTCCAAACCAGTATTGACTTTTAATTCAATCATGTGTGCTTTGTAGCATGCTTTTACAATGCCTGTGGATAAAATTATAAACATAAATAAATAAATAAATAAAAACCTATGACTCATGTCATCATGCACTGACCAATATTTCCTACCCTGGCCTCCAGGGAAGAGAAAACAGTCTAGCAAAACAGGGAAAAAAAAACAAAAAATTCCTCATATTGACAGGACATTTACCTCTTGTTCCCAGCAGTGGAAATGGATTTTAGGAGGGCGACAGATCATACCTCACATTCTCTGGAGCCAGAGATGGTATAGGTGCATGGTCCTGTCCCATTGACCAGTACATCCATGGTCTCAGAGTTTGTGGGTTTGTAGTCCACATAATACTCCTGTAATGGGGAGCTGAGGGTTTGTTCCGTCTCCCGTGCCTTTTTCCGCCGCTTTCTCACCAAGGTGTGCTGCTGCAGCTGCTTCATACTACTTGGGTAGCGCTTCCAAGAGACATAGATCACAAGCAAGATCATTGCCACTGATAAGAAGAGTGCAACACTACCAGCAATTATCTTGTGGAAGGAAACGTGTTCATAGTCCTGCTCCGGAACATGGGGGAAAGCAGTGGTTGGGATGGGAACAAAAGGGGTGTGGTGGGCACTTTCTTTGTCCATCCAGAATAATGTGGGAAGTGGAACGTGTCCAGGTTTGGAAGGGAAGATGACTGTAGTGGATACTACAATATATGGAGTTGTGGTAGCCTTGCAGATACCAAATGTGTCCATAGCATCCATAACTTTCTCACCTTGAGCCTCCTTAGGTCCAGCACAAATCATGGTTGCATCCTTATTTCCTTTGAAATTCCTCAACCAGGCAACAAGAGGACACAGGCTGGAACTGCAGTCCCAAACATTTCCTGCTAGGCTGATGGTAGTGAGAGAAATCCATGCTGTCACAGCCCCCAGAGACACATTGCTAAGCTTATTGGAGTCCAGGTTAAGAGTGTGCAAATTGGGTAGACAGTGGAAGATGTTGGCATCCAACACCTGCAGATCATTTCCTGAGAGGTCTAGCTTTTGTAAAGATGTCCAGGTCCATGTAATTCCATGTGTTACAGATTTTATCCGATTCCACTGCAAATAGAGAGCTCGAAGGTTGTTTAAACGAGGGAAATGAGAGAAATTGATCTTTGAGAATTGGTTGTGCTCCAAATGTAACTCAGTCAGCTTGAGCAGTCCAGCAAAAGCATTACGAGTAAGGCTTCTTAGTCGATTGTAACCCAAGTCAAGAAATTCTAGATTTCGGCAATCCTGAAACACACGCATGGGAACTGTCTTGAGGGAATTGGATCTCATGTGGAGACTTAGCAACTTCCGTAGGCCTTGAAACTGGTTAGGCTGTAGTACCTGCAGTTTATTGTATGAAAAGTCCAAGTTGCGCAGGTTTGGTATTGAATGGAATGTGCTGTTTTCCAACTGTGTGATTTTATTTGAGCTGAGGATTAACTCCTTCAGTCTCCTCACACCATGGAAAGCTTGACTGTCTACCATATTTATATAGTTGTGGTCAAGATACAGCCAAACAAGTTGACTAAGACTGGCAAACTGATCAGCCCTGAGGCTAACCAAGCTGTTATAGCGCAGGGAGAGGCCCTGGCATCCCATGGACACATTCTTTGGCACATCGCGAAAGGCATTTGACTCACAGTAGACAATTTTACCATCGCAGCGGCAGCTCCGGGGGCACGGACGCTCTCGAATTCTGCTAGGGGAAGCAATGAGCCAGGCCTGCATCAGCAGAGGGATCATGAGCCAGGGACTTCGCACCAGGGAACCTTCAGAGATAAGGGGGGAAAAGGTAAGAAAAAGATCTAGGTATTGGAAAATATTGAATCTGATTAGGTTAATAAGTGGACTGGTTCATTTCACACTTAGTAGCACATAAAGTGACTTAATATTACAAAGAGATCGATATATTTGCTAGTACAACTGGAATTAAGCAGGATATCATATAAATATTTCTCATATATATTTAATGCTGCATCTATCACAATGAAGAGCACTGAACAAACTAGGTATATATGATATGGTATATAGATATAATGAAAAGCAAAGAAGCCAACAATTTTTCTTTTCACACTCAATTGATCAAGCACTATTCTATAGCTATGAATATACATTGTGCCAGCTACAGAACCCAAGTACTAATAAACCTTTCCCAAATTACCATGTTAAAGTTGATAGAGGAGAAATTGTCCATTTTACTATAGGAGCATATTAATCATTCTGACAACTATACAGTAACAAATTCTGTAGTCTTGCTTCATTACATGAAGATAACGTGTTTAAAAACATCTAGATATAGCACAGCATGACACAAGCAATGATTTATAGTTCTTGGGGAAATAATTATGAAATAAAAAAAAAACCTTAAACCTGCAGTAGAGCACTCTGGTTGTCAGATGCATAAAACTACTTGCAAATGAATAAAATCAGGTGTATAAAAGCACCTAGGCATGCAGACTGCGCTTCTCCATCTGGCAATCTGATGAGTCTGGGTTTGGCGGTTGCCAGGAGAACGGTACTTGTCTGACATCATTGTGCCAAGTGTAACGTTTGCTGGAGGATTATGGTGTGGGGTTGGTTATCAGAAGCTGGGCTTAGCCCCTTAGTTACAGTGAAAAGAACTCTGTGCCAAGACATTTTGGACAATTCCATGCTCCCAACTTTGTGGGAACAGTTGGGAGCTGGACCCTTCCTCTTTCCAACATGACTGTGCACCAGTGCACAAAGCAAGGTCCATAAAGACATGGATGGCAGAGTCTGGTGTGGATAAACTTGACTGGCCTGCACAGAGTCCTGACCTCAGCCTGACAGAACACCTTTGGGATGAATTAGAGCGAAGACTGAGAGCCAGGCCTTCTCGTTCAACATCAGTATGTGACCTCACAAATGCGCTTCTGGAAGAATGGTCAAAAATCCCTATAAACACACTCTTAAACCTTATGGACAGCCTTCCCAGAAAAGTTGAAGCTGTTCTAGCTGCAAAGGGTGGACCAACATCATATTGAACCCTATGAACTATGGATTAGGAATGGGATATCACTTAAAATCATATGTGAGTCAAGGAAGGTGAGCGAATACTTTTGGCAATATAGTGTATTTGGTGTAGGTCAACTGGATGAAACAAACCAATCTTTTACCATGTTTCTTCTTACAGTATATGCATTTATTCACCTACCATTATACTCTTCAGATTTAAAACATAGTCAATTATTTGAACGGAGATGCACACAATTCCAAATTATGAGATATTAAGAGAAATACAAAAACATAATATATTCTTAGTGAGGTGCATAGTTAACAAGTCTTAATGCAATGATATTTTAACTGACACTGTGCACTCACGCTCACACACAAACAAATCGACAGTGTCATGTGTTTGGAATGACATTTTATAAAACTGCAATCTGTACATTCTACTTGTGTTAGTAGAAAGTAATCAATCTCCATTCTCAAAAATCATGGAAAGGGTTGGCAATTAACAAAATATAGTTATAACCTGTTAGAATTTTACTATATTTATAATTTATAAAAATATAGGCAATTTATAAAATATAGTTCTAAAATACCATATGTTAGAAAACTAAAAATATAGAGTGAAAACTCCATTACAAGAGCCAATTAATGAGATATACCTTGATGGTTATATAATATATTTCTTGTATTAGGTTTTTGTACTATATTTAGGACCTTTACATTTGGTCCCTTTTATTATAAATATATATATATATATATATATATATATATATATATATATATATATAAACACACACACACAGAGGACCTTTGTGTTACTGAGTTTCATTTTTAGATTTAACTTGCAAGTAAAATTAACAATAATCAACAATGACTGTTTGTTTGTTTACTTATTTTACTGACTCGTCATATGAACATGGATGAAATAACCAGGTAAACGCATATAGAAATTAAACTGTTCAGAAAAGATGACCATGCTTTTGAGCACCTACAACGACAGCAATGTACCTGCTTGATATAAACTATTTTAATAATAATTTTCTTGTTTGAAAGGTTACATTTAACTATATGGTATTTGATTACATTTCTTCTTACGACCGGATTGGCCATATGTGCCTTCAGAACTGACTTCATGTCAGTGGAAGAAGATCGTACTCTTTCACCTGTCCGATGCAAGCTTATCGCATAGGTAACAAGTGACTAGACTTATGCTGACAAAAACAAATAGCTATATAAAGTAAACGATGTCAACTTGTAAAGCACGATTCTGTTTTTTTCCTCTAAAAATATATTCATCTCAGTCCGGAGATTACAAGCACAGCTGATCAAGTAGTACCGCTTTGAAATGAAGAAGGAAAACTGTACATTTAAAATGTTTTAGATGTGACGGCAGCTCTGAAGGGAAACCCAAGTAGTTTGAATAACATGATCGGATTAGACCAGGGAACCATCAAACCCAGCAATAACCTGTTGATCCCATTATAAACCCATTTGCGTTTTTTTTCCACTGCAGCATGTTTCAGTCCGGTGGGATGGGAGTATAAGCATAATTACAATGCCAAAGTTGTCGCGCAAGCATCACTTACCCTGAAACAGAATATTTGATACAGAATCTAACTAATCATGAATAACCAACTTTATATCACAGTTGTATTTTTTAATAGGAGAGTCGTGTGCCACTGCGCCCCACACTAGGTTCACCACTTTTACATGGTCACTATGTGCCAAGACATTTCTTGATACCTGCACGATATCATTGCACGAGCAAATGGAAGGCCAATTCAGTAGTAAAACAGCAGATACGTGTAGAACCCGATATATATATATATATATATATATATATATATATATATATAGCCAGAATGGTACTATGCACTCCGGTTTGATTTTTATTTTGAGAAAATTTAAAAACTCGTTAACATACCCATATTTGCGCTTTATCCGATTTTGTTTTTCAGGTTTATAGCACTCAGATGTGTAGCCACTGAACACGCATGGCACGCTCACCCCTCTTCGTCGATCTCATTCAGTGTCTTAAATCAGCTCACGCAGGTCCACCCGGTGTAGCAAATCTTCCTAACCAATGCAGACAGACTACCTGCCAGGAACTGCAGTGCACCGAAGCTTTGGTAAGGTAGAGAAAACTAGTATCCGTTTGAAAATTCAGTTCCGCAGTTTTGAAAAGCAACATGTCTCGGTTTCTAGATGAAAACCAGGGGGGGATATTTTTCTTTCCCCAACACTCCCCACAACATTTGTGGTTAACATAAAATAGATTCACTGATCCCAAATAACGTTTAATTGTAGTGACAAAAAATACCTATAAGAAAAATATTTCCGGTCATGGGTAACTACGATGTTGGATGAACGAGCGTTGACAAAAAGACAGCCAAGCAAAAACTGGCATGGAAAAAAATCCCGTGGAAGTATTCTATCCTGTAATAGGCAGAGTAGAGGTTTGGCTATGATGAAAATATTCCATTTGAAAGACACACAGAACATATCTAACATATGCGTCATAAAATCTGCTTTTTCTTACTGGAGAATCTTTCAGAAATAAGAGAAGGTTTTGAGAAGAGCCCGTTTGCCACACCACTACTGGTCCTCTAACAAAAACGCTTAGTCTTATTTGGCAACTTCGCTCTCCACGATGAATCCGATTGCCCTCTTCTGGTGGGAAAGAATTCCCACCGGAAGGCTGTGATTCAGGTGATTCACGCTGAGCTCCGTTCCAATCAATGTCGCTAGTCTTCTTTTACTTTCCTCTCGCTATATCAAAGAGGAGCTAAATTATGGTTTGTTACAGTACCATAGTGTAGGAGTATGAATCATAGATTTTAGACCCAAACTTATACCTATATATAAGGACATATAAATAAACAATTTATTTGATTTTTACAACACTTTCATACATTTCTGAATTTATTTGCAAGACACATCTAATAAGCTTACTGTATCGCAGAAGCTATAAGTTTTTTTTTTTTTCATACTGTAAATTGTGATTTTCACCCCAATCAAAATTAGTGCTCCACCTTTTCCCAATCTGTGCAGTGAGAACACACAAACATGCACACACTAGTGATCACTAGGGAGCTGTTGTGCACACATGCCCAGAGGGGTGGGCAGCCCTAGGCCAGCACCTGGGGAGCAGTTGGGGTTAAGTGCCTTGATCAGGGGCTTAGGCCCTGGGAGTCAAACCCACAACCCTCCCGTCACAAGATCAGTTCCCCAACCACCAGACCACGCCCTCAGGTTTCACAAATTTTTAGGATCACAATGACAACAAAAGTCAAACAGCATGCATGTAAGAGCCATTAAGAAAAAAATAAAATACTGACACTACTATAGTCTATATCTGAGATATGACAACATCTGACAGACAGATCATTAAAAACTTTCATCATAGTTAACTGGCAGCCTGCAGCAACCCAATATACACCCCTTTAAGCACTTATTTAAATACTGCAGATTTTGTTCAATGTTTAATGTATTATGCATAGCATGTACTGCTTGTAATGCATGCAAGGTGTTTCTTAACTCATGACCATGACAGGGACATTAAAGGTTAGAAAGGTTATAAGGTTTCATACATGCTGTCTTTAGTCCCCTGGGGGATGCACTGCACATTTTATTTTCCATTGGTAACTCTGAAGACACGCAGTCAAAGCATGAAGAATGCTGGTTTGCTAATTTAATCAGTCATTAGAGTAAGACATTTTTCCTTTAATGTTAAAGTTTAAAAACACTTTTGAATGACAAAAAAAAACATCTTTACAGAGTTCAGCATCATATCAATAAGATATTACTTTCAAGGACAGGTTGAGCAAAACTGAGCCTAGATGGAGCTCTTTTTATAACATGGAGCTAAACATGTGATTAAGCTAAATAGAGCATGAATCCAGCTAGTAGAGTGATGGCATTCTGCTGTTTATCGAGTCAGCTTTGAAAGACAGCATACAGTAAGGTATGAAACAAAAAGTAGCTACAGTAGTTTTAGATGATCTACTTCATTGCTTTTCTATATGCACCATATTACTCTTTGAAATGGTTCATGACAACATAGCAAGAGCATAAACTTTTAATGACACCCTGCATTAGGGTCAAAGACATCATTTGAAGTGGTCATACACTGTAAAAACAATTCCGTTAAATTTACGGTAAAACACTGGCAGCTGTGGTTGCCAGAACTTCACCGAAAAAACATGCAGACAATGTAAAAAACACTACGGTATCTTTTTTGACAACCGTAAATTTCATTATTTAGAACTGTTCTTTTTACAGAAAATTACTTTTTACAGTTTACAATAATACGCTGTAAAATTAACAACTTTTTTTTAATAAACCTATTTACGGTGAATCATTTTAAAAACAACTGTTTTACTGTAAACAACTACATCCCATCTCTATGATAAACACATTACAACCATGATTATTTTACAGTATTTTATTGTAAAGTTCACAGTAAAATACAACTTCACAGTAAATTACTGGCAGCTGTGGTTGCCAGAATACGCTTGCAAAACATACAACACTACACAGTTGCTTGGCATAGATTTTACATAAAACTATGGTAAGTTACAAGGGAAATAAATGTACCATGGTACAGACTATTATGGAGTCATTTGCATTAGTACATTCTCAGTGCGAGTCAGATTGAACAGATCAATAACTTGCCCAGTTTACTCACAAAGCAGTGCTGAGATTATGTGTCCTAACAAATGAAAAGTAATCCATGGTGGAATGAAGAAACAATATGAAAGTGGCGCCAAAAGTAACGCAACCGAGTCCAAACACAAACATGATGTTAACTGGAAATGAAAGCATGTACACCAGTTCTGCTTAAGCACTCAAAAGTCAAGTCAAGGTGTTTGCTGCAGACTGTTGTGATTAGACCACAAGTCAGTCACTATGCCAAGACCACCTGACCTGCAATAAGTGGCTAAATCTTCTTTAAAAAAAAAATGCAAAATTGAAGAAGAAGAACAGTGCTGGTTGCCATTTCCAGAATTGAACAAAGCTGGTCTTCCCCTCAAAGTGTAAGACCTAACTTGTGGAAAAAAAAACAGCCAAACAACTAGACTAAAAATAAAATAATTTGCATTGCCTTGAACTTACTGTTTAAGTAATCATTAGGTATTAGTAATTGCACCATGTACAATAATACAGTTCAGATCCATTTAACAGAACCAAAACACTGCTTGTTAAAATACTGAATTAACTGAAAACATCAAAACAACACTGTCCTGAATGTCAATGGTTAACAGCTAATATACAGCAAAGTGTCTACTATTCAGTAAAATTAGTGCTGTGTAACAGTTCAGTCTTGACAGTTCAGTTGGGAAAGTCCATCTTTAGCATGTCTCTATCCACTCATGATCAGAGAGATCTGCGATGAGGGTGAGGACTCTTGGATTCACTGCCAGCTGCTTCTTATTTTTTTTTGTTTCAACCTTTGTTCCCTTCTCCGGATTAATGTTGAAAAACACCTTTGTGAACAAAAGAATTCATAATCAACTACAACATACTTTGATTTGTTCTGAATAAGGAAGTAAAAAATGTGTCTTTACCTCTGAAGGAACTCAAGTGTGGAAGCCAGCTCCACTGGATAGTGGATATTGAGACAGTAATAGCTTCCAAACATCAAACAGAGGGCAGAGATGAAGGTAGGGATTTGGCCATTCATAATTTTGCCATCTAAACATACCATGAACTGCCTTGAGGTATAGCAAGAGGTTTCTGCAAAAAAGAAACAGATAGAAAATATGTGGAGGCACAACCGTCATTAACATCTGAAAGTGGCCTTTTAAGTGCTATTTGTGGTTCTTCCTCATCCAAAGGAATTTTCTCCTCCTTGCAAGAGTAATAGATTTTGAAAGTTTGACCTACCAGCTTCCCTGTGGTTAGAACTATTGGATTGTTCTTCCACAAAATGAATTACATGTATACTGACAAGCAAATACCTTTTTGAGCTGATAAAATAGTTTGAAGTATGAAAAACAATAAGCTAATTCACAATAAATGTGTTGTGCTATCTTGAAAACATTCTTCAGCTAAAAATGGTATAGTTTGCTAGTACAAATTGGTCTAACCTAGATTGGTCTAACTGTAATATAAGGATATATTAGAGGAGAAAACTATGGGAAAGAACTGCACTTTAAAACATGACAATCCATTTCTTGAGCTTAAGTTCAGCTTACCACATACAATGATACATGGTGTCACAGGCAAGCTTTCCACTTGCACTTCACGTGCCAGACATGTTTCTGCTACATAGTGCAAGAGGGTCTCCTCTTTTTCCTCAAAATAGGAGAGAAGAAGCAGCACCATATCCTTAACATCTTCTGAGCATCCCTCCAGCTGTCCTCTAAAAAATGTCAGCTTTATGACAGTCTGCATAACTCGTTTGTTCTTGTCTGAACAAATGGTTCTCATGAAGTCCAGAAGCTGCTTTCCTTTTTTTTGTACACTGTTGAGGAAAGTCTCTTTTAGTGATACCCCAGTGAGCTCTTGGAAGTGGACGGTCATGCCAATCTTCTGGAACAAAAAAGGCCAGTCTTCAATGAGGGTCTGCAGCTCTGTTCCCTTGTTCATTTCTTTACGTTGAGAATAGTAGGTGCACTTCATAAGAGTTTTTACCTCATCTGGGCTGAACTTAGTTTGATCACTTAACACCTTCATTTTGTCTTTCTTGTCCTTTTGGCTCTCTGGAATCTCACTCACTGGCAAGAATTTCATTTCCCACTGGATGCATCCATATGTATCTTGAACTGCTGCCGTTTGTTCAGCTGGAACTTCCTCTGTGTTGTACTCATTCGATCTTTGTTTGCGCTTCATTATCCTCGGTGCTGAATAACGCTTCACATTTTCAATTCTGGCTTGTAGCTGCTTGACCAGTGAGTGATAGCCAGGACCTGCCACATCACCTTCTATGACATCTTGCTATTCTGTCCTTATTGCATGTAGCTTAACACAACTTGACAGATAGCTAAACTGCGGGGCTTGAATAAAGAGCTGGACCAAAGGCGTTTCAGTGTCATCAGTGGATACATTGAAAGCAAACAAACAACCATCTTTTTTGGCAATCTGTGTTGAAACAGGAGGCAGTTAACTGTACTAACAGGGAGAATCTACTAATGCAGATCTTCATGATACAAAAGGTTTTTTACAAACAGTGGAAGTAACAAAACGTAAGGATGGATGAGGATGGATAGATGTAGGACCATTTACACCTGCTTCATCACATGCACAATCCAATCTAAGATGGCCATATTGACCTCTGAACCTCACTATGTGACTAAACTAGCAAATCAAAATTAATGACATTACCATAAAGGGGAATGACCAGAATATAAAAGAACAGTCAGAACAAACACTGCAACCATTTTTTCAATCTGTGTTTCGTTTTCTGGGAAATCTTCATCCAGTGGAATCTGGCCTTTTCCCCTCTCCAAAACCTCATCAAGGTCAACCCAGTGGAATCTGGAGCAACCCAATCGGGCAACTGGGCAAGGGGGAGGAAGAATGTGACGAGGGTGTTGAGGAAGTTGGAGAAGACAGTGCTGACTGGCTATGGATTTCAGTACTCTGTTCTGTAGAACAAAAATAATTAAATTAATAAAACATACTAATTGAATGATGTTTTATCCTTGGTATTACTTAAAAGTAAACTCACTGTGGTTTTTCCAGATAGCCACCAATTTTCTCGCTTGAATTGGTCTCAGTACTGAAAGCAAATCAGCTTCCTGGATGAAGGGAAAATCCTCAGTGGTCTGCACTCCTAATGACTGTAGCGTCTCATCTAAAATATCTAAAATTGCAACTGGGAGATCTGGCAACACTTCAGTAATGGAACTAGTTCTAGTTTGATAGAATGAATAAAGACAAAATAAATTAACAATACAACCCTGAAATGCATTAATGTGACAACACAATGTGCTTCAGTGGAACCACTTGGTATCCATCCTTCATGTAAGGTGTCAATGGATAGAAATCAGTCATTGACATTCAAGCACTGCATCTTTTCAACGTCTTTCCTAACGCAGTACAGATGGTAATGAGGAAGAAATTCTGCTACATATGTATTCAGCATCATGTTTTATCAAAATAAGCATTATTTCACCAAATTCCATACTGTCAATGTTCCTGTGGCAAGGATATTGTCCTTTCTTGTACAATGTTCCCTTATACACCATTTCAACTGTGACATTTGTTTCTTGTTCATGCAAGTCAAAATGTCTGACTGCATCCTGAATGGCTTTACTGTACAGTACAGAGTAAAATGGAGAACCACCTTTAACTTGCAAGTCAGCTTGACCCATTGATCCTGCTGAAAGATACGCCTGCAACATCTGATGTCTTTCAGACAGAGTAAAGCAGAGGTTTTTGAAATTCTTCAAATTTCTTGCACATCTCTTGAAATAACTGTGCTTACTTTCAAAGTGCAGTGTCCATAGCCTAATCAAGGGGCCAAACTTGAGAATCAGTGCTGGGTAATGCCGTAAATAATGATGCTTTGGTTTCAGGTTACTTCCTGGGAACAGAGCTTTCCTTGACTCTAAATATTCTTGAATAAGAACATCAAGATATGCCACCTGAGGCACAGAGATTTTCTGACCACATATCATGTCCACAATGTCTTTCAGCTGTAGAGTCAACTTCCACACACTATCTTCTGTATCTTTCACTCTATCGCCAATTATGAGAGGCAGCAGCCTTAGAAAATTCCAATTCTGTACGACCTGTCCTGAGAGTTTAGCTGATTAAGGGATGACATCACATGGC
>JAGXOD010001212.1:0-11365 GCA_020368025.1 Brachyhypopomus occidentalis
CGTGCACAAATCAGGATGATTTGAGGCTTTGTTTATCAGACAAGAATTGAGGATCTTTGCAAGGCAAAGCAGGTCTCACATTAACATGGACTACCTGAAGGTTTTGGAGGGGCCCAGCTTGCAAAAGGTTGAGAATTCATGTTTTTGCCATGGTAATGGTCTTAATTTTTATTCTTAGAGGTCATAAAAGTCATTAAATTTGTAGGTCAAAAATGTGCAGATACTCTGCAAGACGCGACCCATCGACACCAGTCGCCTCAGCAAGATCACCAAGGTATGGGAAACTAGAGGATTTGTCAGTTTCCACTGACTGTACTGGATTACAGATCCCTCATCCTAAAAGATAGTGCTACCCTTCCCTTGGTGTTACTATCTGAGTTGACAGCAGGATATTACCACATCACTTTGTACATGTGATTGGTGGGTCCCAAGGGACTGAGTTGAAAGACACCATTTTAAGGGGTATTTTGTCCAAATGAACATTTTCCGTGCATAATTTGCTGCTCTCGTTCCATAGCCCGGTGCCTTGGACTTCAACAACCAGCTGTTTGCCCCAGAAGGGATTGTGAGGCAGCTGGGGCAAAGGCAGCAGTGGTGGGTCTGGAGTCAAGCCCAGTGGAGAACAGGGTAAGGGTAAGCACCAGCACCTGCTTGGCTTAAGATGATTACATGTTGATCATTGCCAAACATTACAGTCATCAGTAAGAAAGCCCTGTAATAGGTGACTTGCCTTGGTTCTCATCTGGCTCTCTCCTCTTTGAAGAATCTGGCTGACCCACAACCAGCACCCTCAACCGCTTCTCCGCCCTTCAGCAGTCAGGATCCGTCCCACTTCTTCTTCCTCTGTGCACACTGACACATAATTTTAATACAATGTCAAAACAAGCAATTAGACAATAGCATTCACCCTATTTTAAATTATAGTTTTCCGTCTTTTTGTCAGTTGACTATAGATTATCTTGCTCTGTAACGTAAAATGACTATTATCTTTATTTAAAATGCACTCTGTGGTGAATGGATTTAATCACAATGTTCATTCCGTCAAATGTCCACTAGATGGCTGCATTGCGCAAGAAATGGTGAATGGATTTAATCGCAATGTTGATTCCTTCAAACATCTACTAGATGGGGTGAGAACTTAAGGCATAATACGCTTGTGAGTTAGGAGGCGATTTGATGAAGTTTGAAAAGTTCAACTTCTTCTTGATAGCGAAGTAGCAAAAACACACTTTATACAACGTACCGACGTGAAATCGCGGTGAATCCAACTCTATGTAATTTAAAACATTGCATGAATGTATATCAATTCGCATACATTAAGGTATAGCTAGCTGTCTATGAAAATATTTTTAATGAACTAATTTCATTTAGTATTTTTAACATAATCATGAAAAAAGTCTTGCCCTTTGAATGAGGTCTGTCCATAGCTTGTAAAAAATTTTGTTGGCTCAGCAATTAAACTTTCTCCGCGTCGTGTCCGCTGGAACGTGTCCGGAGGAATCCCGTTTGCCCAGCTATATGATATGTATTATGCATTGATGTATAGCACACTTGTAATACAGTAATATAATTTGCCCATCTATATTTTATACTTATATTTTATTTCATGTTGTGCATTTGTAGCACACTTGTACTTATTTAAAAACTAGTTATTGATCATTTTTAAATGTTTATCTAAAAAAAACGAAAATAATTTCCACCAGAGAGTCAGTTAGTTAGTCAGCCACCAATGCAAACTGTCTATAAGAAACTCTTTCTACTTTCTTTTGATTCCCCTCTTGAAATAAAATTTTATTTATTTGTATTCATGTATTTAGGCTATGTGTTTCCAGTGTAATATTCCCCAACTCCCTCATTATAGTTTGCTAAATTCAGGTACCGCATGGTTACTACATTAAAACTAAAACATGTTTTCACTGCTCTTGGCAGTGGGGAGAAATGGAAGGATAAAAAAAAAAATCAGAAAATGGTCCGAAAATGGTTTGAAAACGGACTGCGGCGATCATTTCTTGATTCTGAGGCGGACGCGCTGATGCCAATGTCTTGGGGATTCCGACGTCCCTACGTCCCTCAGAACCTGAGACACCTGGCTCAGATTGGAGCAGATCAGCAGCAATGCAGATTCTCTCAAGCTGGGAACTGCAACCAACTGGTTAACAGCACTCAGCTTCTCAACTTCCCAAGGCCCCTTTGTGGGATCTGAAGGCATCAGTGCAGGAGATCTGCTCAGGATGATGTTTAGAGCAGCATTGTTGCACAATTTAGTCATAATCTGAACAGTCCAGTATCCAATGGTGACAGTAGTTAACCACCCCCAGATAGGAGATACCTTGAATACACACTGAGTGAGGTGGTTTAACAGAGGCACAGAACCTTGTTTGCAGGCAGAGGCATCAGTGGCTGAGAGCAAAATGTGTCTGCATAGCTGATAACAGCACAGTCAGGAGGAGGTGTCCATGCAGCCAAGGTGTTCCTCACGATGGCGGTGAACACTACAGGGGAGTCACTGAACCCTTGAGGGGTTCCAAGTGAATTGGTGAAAAAAATCTGACGACTATCAGGATGGACTGGCACTGAGAAAAAGGCAGATCAAATGTCAATAACAGTAAAGTTACAATGTGAAGCATGAATGGAGGTTAGGATTAACTTGCTGGCCAAAACTGTGAAGAGGGTACTTGTCATTATGGGGTGTGGCAGGTACATGGGAGATGGAGAGTGAAGCTCCTCCTACAGCTCCTCCGTTTTCAGTACCCTTGTGAACTTCCTGCTTCATTCCAGTCTGCACTAAAGTGTTAAACAAGGTTTCTGAAATCGTCTCTAGACGTAGATCAAAAACCCATCAGGGTTCATAATCAGGATTATACATTTGTACAGCCCTCAGAGTTCCAGAGGCGCCGGGAGAACAGATTCACAACACACGAGTGTCTGGAAAGAGTTCCAAAGTTTAATAATAATACATGTAGTTAAATACTAAAGAAGATGTGTCAACACTATTGGGTAAGAACAATAGAACATGTATGAATGGTGTTCTTATCAGAAGAGGAAGTACTGGGTCTAGGGGTAGTGGAGAAAGAGAGAGAGAGAGGTTCTGAGGAGTAGATACACAGATAAGGGAGTGAACTGAATATCATATTGTTCTGAATGGGAGTCTACAGATTGTTTTGCCAATCTTCTAAGTTTGTCCTATCCTGTACATGTTGCAAGTAAAGACCTTAGTCCATATTTTGCAAGTAACTACCTTATCTTCTAGAACAGAACATCCTGTGTCTCTGCTACAGGTTTATCTCACAAAACCTAACTGAATCCAGGCGTCACTGACTGAGAGATCGCAGACAGTGCACCGAAAGTGACCTTCACAACTAGAAATGAAACATAAGAGTATGTAATATGTATTGAAATCCTTTTGTGTTCTGTAGAATCTTTTAATGCAAGGCAGTTGATTACTAATAAGACTTTTTAATGCAAAGCAGTTGATTACCAGTATTTGCTAGTAGAATAATGCTAGTAAAATATAATTTCCAGAACACTACCCATCTAAGAAACATTTTGTCAGGGCTCCAGACTGCAACCACGAGAATTTTTTGTAATTGGAAAAAATATCCACCATTTTCTTTTGAGTTTGTATGTTAAAAGTTAAATGATAGGCTGTAGCTTCCACTCACATGGACGTCTCTGCCTACCAAAAAAATGCGGGAAATCGATCACTAGCGTGACTCGCCGATCTGAAACTTTAGCACTAAGCGTTAGCTTGTTGAAAATGGCAAAGCGAAAAATATCGGATTTTTTCACACAATCTACATCTCTGTCGGACCATAAGAGTCCACACTTCTTTATAATTGTACATAGTTTTAAGTTAATTTTAATGGGATCAAAAGTCACTAATATGCATACTAGGAAACTGCGGTAAAGTTGTATGTACAGTATGAGCAAAAGTGCGAGTGTAAAGATTTGCTAGCTAGTGAACTATCAGCAGTTAGTTTGAAGAAGTCACATTGTAAACCAATGTGACCGACAGCCATCATGATTTTCTATTTAAAACCCGACACCATCACAGCGGCAGTTGTCCTGTTGTTGCGTTGTGTGCGTCCCTCAGGTGGGCGGGGCCTATCAACCCCCTCACCTGACGATCGTTTGTTTGTCTATATATGTCTTGTCTTTGTACAAGTTGACTGCTGGTTATCGTTTCCTTAATTTGGAACGGTGCACGGGTCTTTGTTTTGCGCAGTTTATTCAATAAACCCCTCTTTTTCTCTGAGACTTGGCGTGATCAATTCCTTTTAGTTTGCACTCTCTGCCCGTCACAACCTATACAAGAGTCCTTGCCTGGAGGCAAAGCCATTTTCTTTGACAAGCCGTAAAGCATCCCAGCGCTTACTGTTTGTGAGTTGCACATTTCAGCCACAACTCTGACAAATTTCTCATTTTAGGTGAAAAGTGCCACGTCTTTAGTGAAATGTCTCTAATTAATCTGATACTGATGAATATTTAAATTATCAAGGTGTAAGACACACACACACATAAACACACACACACACAAACACACACGCCTTACACACAGGTAGTCACATGCTTGATATCATGTCCATACTGATGCAACATCATGCACACACAAATATGATCTCTTTCTTTCTCTCTTTCAGTCACACACACACACACACTCCCTTTTCGCTCCTCACTCAGAGTTAATCCTCCTCTCTCAGCCTCCTCACTCGCTCTGTGCTGCACCAGCACGGGCGTGAACCCGGCGCGGTGGATGACTAGCGATCCCCACCACCTTCACCACCCCCACTCTCCCTCCAGCCCCCTCAAACCCCACACCCCCACCCTGCTGGTTTACTCCTCTGCGCTCCTGGCGGACTGCTGTTCTGCGCTCGCGTAGGCGGCAGGATGACTGCTCCTGCGCTCCCAGCAGTGCTCTTCATCTCTGCGCTGCGAAAGGACAGAAAGCGGTCGCTTATACGGACTAGAAGCACCAACTAACTCTGCAGGAGCAGGGAGAAAAAGCGAAAGCGGAACCTCTTGGGCTTTCAGTCACAGGTAAGTGCTGTCTGCTGCATAGTACTGCTAAAAACCAAACTTTTATAACTTTGCCTTCCTTGTCTTGGTGTTTTCAGGGTTAACCCCTTTTGAACTTGGTTCCAAGCTGCATTAAAAGACCTTATATGGGTGCCAGACATTTATGCACTCACGTTCTGGATCTGGAGACTTTATAGCCTTATTGCTGAATTCTGAGCTGTTACAGCACCATGTTGATCTAATTTGTAAGCAGTTGATGGGATTCCATGTCTGCCTCTGACCCCGGTCATAAGGCTCTTCTATACACAGCTGAAGTTTCTTTCCAGCAAGTTGTTGGATCTTTAGAGTTGACGTGCTTGGAGAGCAAAAGCCTGATTGCGTATACTTGTGAACACAGGCGTTTTACGTGTATAGTTTCAAGTTCCAAGAAGAGCAAAAGCAGGCAAATTGACCTTGAGGAAATCAATGATCTGTAGACCTTAATTTATCTCGATTCGATGACTCTCACAGGGTTTGATCACAATTCATGCCTCTTTAACAGGCTTTTTTTTTTTTGGTTGAGTGGCTCTCTCGGTTCAGGCTGATCCTGTAGTTTATATGCATCTTTGGCCACAGATTGCATACAACAGTGCATGGTGACTGACACTAGGTTGCTGAGATGAACACAGAGACGGTTACAGAGATGAACGTAGAGATAGTTTACAGAGATGAGCGTAAAGGCGGTTACAGACATGAACACAGAGATGGTTACAGAGTGGAGTGCTGCACTTATGTGGACCTAGCTACGTCTTCTCAACTTTCCATCAGGTTATATGAATTAGGGGCTACTGGCAAAGCTTTGTGGTTTCAAACTACAGTGAGCATGTGTGTGTGCGGCGTATGTGTGTATGTGTGTGTGTGTGCACAGAGAATGCGTGACTATTCCCTTTGTTGGCTGGGAATGGCAGTGGCAACTTAGAAACAAAGAGCAGAGAACAAATCTTTGGAATTTGCAACAGAACAACAAGCAGTCCCCAGACACCTGTAACAACTGACTCGGCAGAAGGGGCAAAGCTCAACTTCAAGAATTATGTGTGTTTGTGGTGTGTGTGTGAAAGAGAGAGAGAGAGAGGAGATAAGGGAGTTCAATAGCAGTGTGCCAGCCACTATGCATGTGTATCTGGTGACATGCCTGGTGTGAGGAAACCTCATCTGTGTAGCAAAGATGTCACTCACTTACACTGTTACAACATCTCGGTTCAACCATTTTTGACAGACTCTCAAAAAAGAAGCAAAAGGGCGCTCTGGGCTCATAGGGCCTGGGGCCTCTCTTTAATTTCTGCCCAGATGATGTGCATTCGTTTTGTTTAATCTCTCTGTAATATCAGGTTAATCTCACCCCCTTGATGGCTGTTTTAGTGAACTGACTAAAAGGGCCCTGATGGTAAAAAGTAATCCAGGCCATTTGTTTTAATATGCAAATAAAGTGTGTATCTCTCTGGAAGCAGCTTCTGATAATGGCTGCTTTACATCACATACTGCCTGGCTGTGGTTTCTCTCATGTGATATCCTGCAAGGCTCATGAATAAGAATCGAGTCTTTTCATGGTCCTTCCCTTCCAGGGATTAAGGAGAACCTCGACCACGCTTTCAGTCTATTTAATACTGCTTAATACAGTGTTTTGATCCATAAAATGTGAAAATCATTTAGTCAAGTCCCTTCTAGATAGATATTATTGCTTTTTAGGTTAATGTGTCTATTAAAATTATGGACTACCCAGTCCAGCTGTCACAATATCCAATCTCACGTCTTGCATTTGCCTCGGTTGTGTTGTGGGCATCTTCTGACAAATTAGGACAAGTGGACCTTTGCTTCTCTTCAGACATTTATTTGTTAAAATCCAAAAATGATGTCGAGGGGCAGTCAGGGCACCTGAGCATGCAGGCAGTGCTCTGGGCTGGAGTAAATTAGCGTGGATTAGCTGAAGGAGCTTTCTTGAATGTCCTTCTAGTCCTTGTGAAACAGAGAGTCTTAATGCACCAGTTTAGGTATATTGCATTTTTAAATGACTCTAACATGATGTTCCTGAGCACATGGAACATAAATAATTGGTTCAGACCTTCCTAAAACACCAGCTGGATCAAACAAAAAGGGTGAAATAACGTGTCCTCAGAATCAGAATTTAGATGACTAATTTTAGGCAGAACTTGTCATTAGAGTGAAATGCATTTGGAAGAGAACAAAAGCATGGTGGTGTATGATGCTTCATCCCCCTGTACCAAACCAGCAGGGGTTATCTGCCTCTTTCAGCTGGGGAAAGTTGGGGAGACAGGCTTTTACTTTCAGTCTTCACCTGCTAGGGGTGGATGTCTTTCTGCTTCTGATCCTTCCTTTGAAGACACATCGTGAAAAAGGAGTGAAAGAGTCGGCTGTAAGACAAGACTGAGCTGCCAGGCGCGCAGGGAGCCCTCTTGACTGGCAGCAGGCGTCATCAGCCACGCCAGAGTCGGATCACATTAGCCTGCTGCTTCAACATGTCGGCCGAATGGCACTCACCTCACAAGCTCTTGCTTAGCTCCACGCTGGGATCACAATGCGCCATTAGTGTTTCCCAGTGGGTCACAGTGATGACAAATTGGCTGTGGATGTAGGTACAGGTCTCTGTTAAGGGTGTGTGTGTATGTGTGTATGTGTGTGTATGTGTGTGCATGTGGCCATTATTCTTATTATTATGAAAGACCTGATGGGGTAGACAGCAGAGAGGGCAAATAAATCCCACTGTTGGGCAATAAAAAGCACTGTAATAAGAGGGGGCGGGGACAGATGAGAGAGATGAGATCCATAATCATTGCACTCTTTTATTCCAGTTATTGATTTTGTGCAGAAAATGTCTGAAAATGTCTAAACTTTGAAATGCGTATATGAAAGGAGCATAATGTTCTAGTTCTGGGATGGAGATATATATATATATATATATATATATATATATATATATATAACAATAATATATATATATATACACAATATACACACACAACTTCAGACAGCCTTTCATCAGCAAGTGCTTCTCAATTATAAGGAGCCAGAACAATGTATAAATGAAAAAAGTAGATGTTTAATGATAACATTAATTCCATAGGATTCTAAAGGACTTAAGACTATTAGATCAGTTGTTTTTGTGATAGTCCCAACTTCATTGCTGCCATAGCAACAACTGACTATGCAAATAGATATAGTTAATATGTAGTGCCTATTAGCATTAAAATGCCTTGCCATGGAAATGACAATCTTTCTGATTTGCTGATCGGAATCCTTCTCTTGGATGTAAAGCTGATTCTATATTTGCATGATATAAAATTAACAGGCTGACATGGTGGTGTGGTGATTAGCATAATAAAAGCGTTCTGGGATTCTCTGGGCTGGGCTGCTCTGTGAGGAGTTGCATGTTCTCCTGGCTGCCTGTGTGGGTTTCTCAGGTACTCAGGTTTCCTCCTAGTCCAAAGACAGCACATCTTAGGTTGATTGGGTCACTCCTAGATTGCCTGTAGGTGTGGTGTATTGTGCGTGCTGGCCATGGTGGACTGGCGAACTGCCATGGTGTACCCTGCCTTCGCCCGGAGATGCTGGGATTGGCTCCTGCCCCCGTATTGACTAGTGGGAATAAAGCGTGCGGATAATGAATGAATGAAATTAACAAATATCAATTTGTAAAGCAGACCTTCAAATAAGTGACACAAAAGATATATATTCATTATTCAACAAAAGTAATTTCTCTCCCAAAAACTGCCAAATGCAGTAATGTGAACACAGTAAGTAGTTTGTGGCATCTTTAAGCCATTACTCAATCAAATGTCTTCTGGAATCAAAAAGAGTCTCTCACATCTGTTTTTGGGATTTTTTACTTCTCCAGAGCTCTGCCAGTTGGGGAGACGGAGGAACATCTGGGGTGTCCTCCGCTTCAACAGATCTGGCCACAACAAATCAGCTTTGCTGGGTTGTTGTCTAGTTATAATCCTTCGTCCCAGCTTCAACTCCTGACTAATGGCGGGTTTCACAGTCAGAATTTGTTGATAGACCTAGAATTGATGGTTCCCTGGATAATATGGAGGCATCAGGTCCAAGAGGCAGAAAGCAGGCCCAGACTTTGCATTTCACCACCATGTTTCACTGTTGGGAGGAGATTCTTCTTGTTATATACAGTGTTGACTTTTCTCCAAACATGGTCAATCAATCAAACAAAATTTATTTATATAGGGTTTTTTTACAACGGGTGACAGTGGCAGGAAAAACTCCCAAAGAACATGAGGAAGAACGAGGAGGAACCAAGACTCAGGGGGAACCATCTCTTCTGGCGACACGGTCACCATGACAACAATAATTGAATGGGATACATAAACAAAAGAAGCTGTAATGATATATGTAGTGTTGAAATGTGCGGGCTGGATCCAGTGCGGTTTGGCAATAGGGGGGAACCCTCAGGCTGCTTCTAGGCGGGGTTCTGTCAATCAGCAATGATACGCTGCAGCTGTCTTCCTGCTGCCAGGGAGAGAGTTGCAGTGGGTCCTCGCTGAGTGGATTCTATGCCTCTCGT
This sequence comes from Brachyhypopomus occidentalis, assembly GCA_020368025.1. Classification (NCBI taxonomy): domain Eukaryota; kingdom Metazoa; phylum Chordata; class Actinopteri; order Gymnotiformes; family Hypopomidae; genus Brachyhypopomus; species Brachyhypopomus occidentalis. Next base: position 9,587 of record JAGXOD010001212.1, read on the forward strand.
TTGCCAGCTAGCTATTTTTCTAGCTCGTGAATATTGGTGTCTTGTCACCTTCAGCTTCTATTCTCTCCTAAAACCTTTACTTATTCGAGTTCCCTCTCCTCAAGCCACTTACTTCCCTAGTTTTTAGTTTTCCTTTTGATTAGTGCTCATTGCTTGTTTTTATTTAAGCGTTGAGTTTCCACGTTATTTTCCTGTTTTAGCTCAGATCAGTTTTTCTCCGTAGTTTTTCACGGTCGAGGTCTTCTTTTGTTTTCATGGTTAGGTTTTCGCGTTATTTCTGTTTGCTCGCTCATTTGTAATTCTCGCTTTTCTCTGAGTCGGTTTGTGTTTGCTTGTTTGCGCCATTTGGGTTTTTGTTTCTTTAAATTGACTTCATATTGGTCTCTCCTTCCGGTACCATCGTCGTTAAACTAAAGAGTCCTAGACTTCTTGATTGTCAGTAATAGTAGTCAGACGTGGAGATACAGTCATAGCAGGGAGAGTCGGGTGGTGAAAGGGGCCAAGGCAGTGGTTGATGCTTCATCCATGGCTTCTGGTAAGCAGGGTGGCTGGCCCAGGGTGGACAGCAGCAAGGCTCGTCTCTTCATCTCAGTATTCCTCAGGTAGGAGGGCTGCCATTTGGAAAGAGAAAAGGGGGCCAATTAGTTCTGTATGGGATTGGGGGACAGAGAAAATTTCAACATTTCGGGAAAAATTGGAAAACTCCAGCATTATTACCCCCCTAACTAAAGGGCAGAACCAAAAAGGGAACACATACTGGGGGGGCCAAATAATTCTTTTTGGGCTCATCTGCCCCGAAATGGACTTAAAAAACTCTAGTTTGTCCAAAAAGCTTTTTGGGTATTTAAATAAAAAACTTTTTTTTTTTCCCCCCAATACCATGTCAATTGATGTATTGCATGATTGTAGATATTTTTTTCTCCAAGTGCTGCCAGAGTCTTTAAATTCAAGTCTTCAGCTCTCTGGTGGTGATTTGGGGGTTTGGGCCCTTTTTTTGAAAATTTTTTTTTTTTTGGTGTAAAGGGCTTGATGGCTCGCTTCGGGCAGATTGCGGTGACTGGGTCCCTCCCTTTGTAAAAATTTTTTTTCTTACAGTGGATGGATGGAGGTGGAATCTTTTTTGGGGGTGGTCTTGTGTTTTCCCCAGACTTATGGGGCCACCTTTTTTCCCGATGTCTCCTTTCCCCTCTGTTTTTTGATCTGCTGTTTGTCATAGAAACAGTGGTTCGGATTTCCCCTTTTTTTTAAACAGTTTTTCCCCCAAAAAAATTCCCAAAAATTCTTTGACTAGTCTGCTGAATTGATTATTTTTACTCCCCCTGTTTTTTTCCCGAGTCTTTTTTTTTTTTCTTTTACTAATTGACTCCAATAAACTGTGGTTCATTTACTTTTGCCCTGCTTGGGAAAATTTTTTTATGTAATCTGCGGGGGCTCCAAATAAATGGAATTGATAACATAAACCTGACATTTCATATATCTTGGTGATGATAAAAAAAGTCAACAACAGAAAAATCCCAAACTTTTATTCACCACAAACTTTTTAAGCAGCATTATATATATGTGGTTTTTTTAAAAATCTACTGTTTCATATACTAACTGGGGTTTTTTTCCCCCCATTAATTCAAAAACTTTTTTTTCCCGCTGATAAAAAGGCCTCTGTCCAAAATTGGTTTTCTGTACATCACTAAAAGTTTTAATGTACTTTATAAAAAGTTTTGATATAAAAAAATTTTGGAAAGTACAAGTTTTTTCCCCCCAAACAGGAAATTTCAACAGGGG
>JAGXOD010001219.1:0-10922 GCA_020368025.1 Brachyhypopomus occidentalis
GCCCAGCTCCTGAAAAACATCCCACACCATAATCCCCCTCTACCAAACTTTACACTTGGCACAATGCAGTCAGACAATTTCCTGGCTATTCATCATCGCCGTCGACAACCACCAGCATTTCGGACTTGTCTGCAATGTTCGGTTATCAGCAGCATGTCATCACAGCTCCTGTCATGTGTGGTGTGTGTGTGGGCAGCTCCCTTGAGCCGCGGGGTTGGCTCACCGTGACTGAGGGAACTGAGTCCTCGATAATCCATGTTTGCCTCAAACCACTGTCTATTTTTAATTTTTTTTTATGTAGAAGACAATGGCTGAGTTTGGTGAGGTGGAGGGCTGGATGTAACCCTGTGCTAAAGGCTCCCTTTATGTTTTCATGTCATCTGATGTTTCATCTTTTTGAGGTTTGTGTAGCCCTAACACAACTCCCAGATTTCTCAAGAAAACATTGAACTATGTTTAGTCTTTATTCTGCTTTTCTGTCTCTTGTACTGTCCATCATGTAAGTCTCCAGTGCTCCTTCCTGGAGTAAAGACTACGGACAGCTGTGCAACCTGAACTTCACACAGGCGCCCAGGACAAGAGCAAAAAAAAGCTCTAAAATCCATCAGTCGTTTACCGACCCTCAAAGAGACAAAATGCTGTTGCATTTGCTCGTGAAAAAAATCAATATAATCAACATATCAAATTTTTAATCTTGGTGAGCAAGAATAGTCAAAGCATTTTGGGTAAGGCATCAAAGTATATACAATGTGTATTAAGGTCGAGTGACGGACCGGCAAGGCCAACATGGATGTGTCCAGATATTTATATTAATATCTCAGCGATGCAACATCAAACAGGCTGAAATTTCAGGATCTCTAGGACATCACCCCTCCTTCTTGCCAGCAATTCGAGAGCCATTATCCATCTTTTATTATTCAAATACATCAACAGAGGAGAATTGAGGCTGCAGCTCCAGCACTAACATGGCTAAAACTATGAGGATTTTCGCAAGGCAAACCAGACACTGACTAGCCCATTTTGTATGGGTTTCATGCACATTTTACGCCTCTCCAGCAGGACAATCTAACCCTTCCCCAGACACTCTCTGCGCACTTGGTGCAGTTTAAGAATGTTAATTTCGGATGCAAAATGCAAATTATCTTCCACATGCGGGAAGTTGAGAAGCCGGGAGCTGGCAACTTATGTGTTGCAGTTCCCGGCTTGAGAGAATCTGCTTGCTGCTGATCTGCTCCAATCTGAGCCAGGTTTCTCAGATTCTGGGCAAGATACAATGATTGTCAATTTATATTTTAAAATAGCACATCTCCTGCACTGATGCAAGCCTTCAGATCCCTCAAAGGGGCCTCACCTGTGGCCCTACACCAAACTATGAATTTCATCTGTATGTTTCTGATAAAGGAAACATACAACTTTCGTCAAACCACTTTTTTCTAACGTTTGTAACGTACGCAGCCCAAACAAAAATTACTGGGTTGTCTTCAGTTTGTGGGTTGGTAGGCACTGAGGATACACAAACATATGTGGACAAGCACTCAAAAAAGTAACTTTTTCATATGTTCCCTTTAAATAATGGCTGCATGCCTGAATTAATGAAATATAAAGTTGCAAAGTTGGCTTGTAAGAAAATATTAAAATAACAACGAAAACGTCTGACCAAATTAGCTTTAAATAAAACGGCAATGCATTATGGGTCATTTTAATCCTTTACTCTGCAACAGGTCATTCTTTTGCCAGCATTTGCCTTTCCCCCCTTTACATTGCTAAGTGTGTTTCTGCATATTGTAGAAATTATTTTCGTTTTTTTTTAGATAAACATTTTTAAATGATCAATAACTAGTTTTTAAATAAGTACAAGTGTGCTACAAATGCACAACATGAAATAAAATATAAGTATAAAATATAGCTGGGCAAATTATATTACTGTATTACAAGTGTGCTATACATCAATGCATAATACATATATAGCTGGGCAAACGGGATTCCTCCGGACACGTTCCAACGGACACAACGCGGAGAAAGTTTCATTGCTGAGCCAACACAATTTTTTACAAGCTATGGACAGACCTCATTCAAAGGGCAAGCCTTTTTTCATGATTATGTTATAAATACTAAATGAAATTAGTTCATTAAAAATATTTTCATAGACAGCTAGCTATACCTTAATGTACGCGAATTGATATACATTCATGCAATAATTTAAATTACATACAGTTGGATTCACCGCGATTTCACGTCGGTACGTTGTATAAAGTTTGTTTTTGCGACTTCGCTATCACGAAGAAGTTAAACTTTTCAAACTTCATCAAATCGCCTCCTAACTCACAAGCCTATTATGCCTTAAGTTCTCACCCCATCTAGTAGATGTTTGAAGGAATCAACATTGCGATTAAATCCATTCACCATTTCTTGCGTAATGCAGCCATCTAGTGGACATTTGACGGAATGAACATTGTGATTAAATCCATTCACCACAGAGTCATTTTACCACAGTCATTTTACGTTACAGAGCAAGATAATCTATAGTCAACTGAGAAAAAAGACGGAAAACTATAATTTAAAATAGGGTAAATGCTATTGTCTAATTGCTTGTTTTGACATTGTGTTAAAATTATGTGTCAGTGTGCACAGAGGAAGAAGTGGACGAAGATCCTGACTGCTGAAGGGCGGAGAAGTGATTGAGGGTGCTGGTGGTGGATCAGCCAGATTCTTCAAAGAGGAGAGAGCCAGATGAGAACCAAGGCAAGTCACCTATTACAGGGCTTTCTTACTGATGACTGTAATGTTTGGCAATGATCAACATGTAATCATCTTAAGAGGTTAGTGGGAGGCCAAGCAGGTGCTGGTGCTTACCCTTACCCTGTTCTCCACTGGGCTTGACTCCAGTCCCACCACTGCTGCCTTTGCCCCAGCTGCCTCACAATCCCTTCTGGGGCAAACCGCTGGTTGTTGAAGTCCAAGGCACCGGGCTATGGAACGAGAGCAGCAAATTATGCACGGAAAATGTTCATTTGGACAAAATACCCCTTAAAATGGTGTCTTTCAACTCAGTCCCTTGGGACCCACCAATCACATGTACAAAGTGATGTGGTAATATCCTGCTGTCAACTCAGATAGTAACACCAAGGGGAAGGGTAGCACTATCTTTTTAGGATGAGGGATCTGTAATCCAGTACAGTCAGTGGAAACTGACAAATCCGCTAGTTTCCCATACCTTGGTGATCTTGCTGAGACGACTGGTGTCGATGGGTCGCGTCTTGCAGAGTATCTGCACATTTTTGACCTACAAATTTAATGACTTTTATGACCTCTAAGAATAAAAAAATTAAGACCATTACCATGGCAAAAACATGAATTCTCAACCTTTTGCAAGCTGGGCCCCTCCAAAGCTTTCAGGTAGTCCATGTTAATGTGAGACCTGCTTTGCCTTGCAAAGATCCTCAATTCTTGGCACAATGTCTGATAAACAAAGCCTCAAATCATCCTCGATTTGTGCACGATTGCAATTTTTGAGAACTTTGCCTCAAATATGTAGAAGCAAAATGGAGGAGAATCTTCAAGGCGACATCACAGAGTTGAGGGTATTCCTGCATCAGCCCTCGGGTTTTTAAGTAAATAAATAGATTTTAAGATGGATAACAGATAGCAAGAGATATTTGCTACTGTGTGTGTATTTGCGATAATTTTCTGGACAGAACGCATCATGTAAAGTATGGTTTGTCAAGCACGCTGTGTTTTTTCCGTAACCTTGCGGATGCGTGTGCTAGGATTCATGTTTCGTATCTGACCCGAGGCATGTCGGAGTTCCCTTTGTTTGTGCACAAGTGTGGCACGACCAGCATGTTCTTGGTTGCATGAAAAGAGGTGTCCCTCGACACAACCTCTGTAGAGAGTGGTGTGTCACAGCCAGCCATCTAAAATGGGTCAGGATGGCCCGAGCGGTTTATAGTGCTGTGTTCAGGTTGCAGTCTCCCCTGGAGGCGTGGGTTTGAATCCCACTTCTGACATACTTTTCAACATCCACTTTTGCCACAGCGTATCTGTGCACTTCAGTGGCAGAGTCATGCATCGTCACATGAGCACTTGCGGTAGTCGTGGCTGAGTGGTTAAGTCGATGGACTAGAAATCCATTGGGGATCCCCCGCGAAGGTTCAAATCCTGCCGACTACGCAGGCTTGCTTGTCTGTGACATATCTTCTCCTGAATGCTTTAGTTGGACTTTTGATCGCCTTGAGATGTCTATCCATCAATGGCATGGCTGTTTAAGCAGCTTGATGCGCTGTTGGTAGGCCTGAGCTGCGTTCATCGAGCATGGTCTGATCAAGATGGAGCACACCGAGTTTCAAAGCCCTTACTTCAAAGGTGGGCATAGGGTGCCCCTGTCCATTTCTCTGTATAGGCAGTCCTCAGTATTGAACAGTTGACGTTGAAAAGTGCTAAAAAGACAGAAAGACTATTGCGGTCATGGAGCTTTAACTTCCAAGTCTGATGTAAGTCGAGAGCAAGATTAAAGCAAGTCCTGCAATACCATTTTAACATAAGGGTGTGCTAGTGGTAAAGTCTGCAGACACTTTCGCACCTTTGCTTTGTCGGTCAAAAGAAAATTGCAGTCTATGAGCTCTGAGAAGAGAGACACATTGCTTGTCCAAGAATTGAACCAAAGACCTCACACCCAAAGCTAGTTTCATACCTCAAGATGAACAAGCCTCTTATCCCACTAGGCTAGAACATTTTGACTGGATGTGTGTAAGAAGCATATGCCAAAAGCTTGAAACCAATTATATCAATTCATAACAGCAGAAAAGAATGTTGGGCTCGTCCGGGATTTGAACCGGGACCTCTCGCACCCTAAGCGAGAATCATACGCCTAGACCAACGAGCCAATCGGCACTTTTGTCTTTTTTGCTTGGTGTTTCCATTTTTCGTTCATTTGTACATTTCCATACATGGCTATACACTTCTGTCTATGAAGCCCTTATGTCGTAACGAGTTGTGACATTTGTCCCTGTTTTGGCAGAGCTGTCAGTGACACCGTCTGGACAGTTGGCATTATTGATTTGTTATATCCATGTTCTATAGGTGACTTTATTGACATGAGGTCAACCTGCTGTTTAAAAACAAGTTGACGCTGGTCAGCATCGCAGTCAAGGTTCAAAGGATAACTCAATCTTTTTTTTGTTAACATTGGACGTCAGTCCCACACTGGTATACAAATTTCATCTCCTAGAGGACTGTGAAAATGACTAAAATGCATTTTTTTTTTTCCAAAATCGAGTACAAATTTCGCAGCTTATCACAAGGTACGTAATAGGTATCATTGCTCGTCTTGGTTCTGCCATTAGGAACATTGGGTTTGCAATACTGAGAATATCTTTCATGAGAACATCTTGGTGTAGAAAAACGGTCCGACAGCACACTTCAGTGTCACTGACGGGTAAGCAGGTAGCTTTTTATGCGAGTTCACTGGGGTGTCACAAAGAGTTTTGAAATGTAGACCCTCCTAGAATGTTGCCCATTCTGGAAACCTCAAACAGAAACCTTTGCGCTCAGTAGCTGTCACTTTAAAGACGACCATAGCCATACCTTCACATAAGACATTTTTCATTGATGAGAATATTCCGCATTCCGCATAGAACTTTGTTTACGCTTTTGGCCATTCGCAACTGGGCAAACATGCTTTAAGAAAGCAAAAACTATTTCAACCATGACAGTCAACGGTAGAAGAGCTGCATCATGAACCTGACATCAGGGCTAATCTTAAGGTGCTGGCTAATCGTAAATATTCAAAGATAGTGGTACACGTCGGCACCAATGATGTGGGTTTGAGACAGTCCGAGATCACTAAGGATAATGTTAAAGAGGTGTGTGAGTTAGCGGGGACTATGTCAGATGCCGTAATATGCTCTGGTCCTATTCCAATTCGGGCGGGCGCCGAAACCTACAGCAGGTTATTGGCGCTACACCGCTGGATGTCTAAATGGTGCTCAGAAAACAACGTGGGTTATATAGATAATTGGACGCGTTTTGAGGGCAGGCCTGGCCTTTTGAAGCGAGACGGCATTCACCCTTCTTGGGAGGGTGCTGCTCTCATTTCCCCGTAGCATATCTGCTAGGCTTACTAGTGGTAGTGTAGGACTTGTTAATGGGGATTGACAAACCAGAGCCGAGGCCAGGCAGCAGACACAAAGGCTAAACCGACTGTCTGCTAGCTGCAAAGAGACGTCACCTAGGTCACACTGGATTGAGACTGTGTCAGTTCCTCGAGTACCAAAAAATAACTCTCGTAAAGTTAGTAGACAAAATTTAATCAATGTTAAATATGCTCCCTTGGAGAGTAGTTTAAATCTGAAACTAGGACTGCTAAATATTAGATCCCTGTCATCTAAAGCATTGCTGGTTAATGAAATGATTACCGATCATAATCTATGCATGCTCTGCTTGACGAAAACCTGGACCCGGCCAGATGATTATATGGCCCTAAATGAAGCCTCTCCCTCTGGCTATAGATATGTTCATAACCCCGTCCAAATGGTCGAGGAGGTGGTGTCGCCACAATATATGACTCTGATATAGACATTTCTCAAAAATTCGGCTTTAAATTTAATTCTTTTGAACATCTCACCCTCACTGTTTCAAATGTATCAAATCTGACAACCAACAAGGCGTCACAGTTGTTTATGTTAATTACTATTTACCGCCCCCCTGGTTCTTACTCTGAGTTCTTGCAGGAGTTTTCAGACTTCCTGTCTCATGTAGTGCTATCAGCCGATGAGGTGATTATAGTTGGTGATTTTAACATCCATTTTGAGAATCTTTGTGACGCTTTAAGCAAAAATTTTCAAGAAATTCTTGATTCAATGGGTATCACTCAGAATGTGGTGGGTCCTACGCATAATTGTAGTCATACTTTAGACCTGGTTTTATCATTTGGTATTAACATATCCAGCTTAGCAATTTTACCTCAGAGCGAGGCCGTTTCAGACCACAGCCTCATAACGTACAAGTTATGCTTGACTGACGGTATTCATCAGCCGGCCCGCTACCGAATGAAACGAACTATAGCACCTAGTACCATAGCCGCACTCACTGACATTTTACCTGGTTTGACAGAAATTGATACACCTGTAGCTCCGGAAGGACTAGAGCATTTTACCGAGCACGTTGAGACTTCTCTTCGTACAGCATTAGACAAGGTTGCACCATTACACTATAAGAGAGCCTCTGAGAGAAGAATAGCGCCATGGTATAACGAGCACACGCGTAGTCTCAAACGAGCCACGAGGATCCTGGAGCGTAAATGGCGAAATTCAAAGTTAGAAGTGTTTAGACTATCATGGAAAAGCAGCCTTAGTGAATATAAGCATGCCCTCCATATGGCAAAATCCTCATACTTATCAGCTTTAATAGAAAAACATAAAAACAATTCTGCACTCCTATTTAAAACTGTTTCCAGCCTAACAAGGAGCCATGATCAAATCAATCCACTAATCCCACTAGAGTGTAGCAGTAATAATTTTATGAAATTCTTTAATGATAAGATTGATAAAATTAGGTTGTGCTATCTCAGAGCCTGTCAACATGCCTATGCACCTTGACAGCTGTCTGGTCAGCTATGATGCCCTGTTAGAGTCCTTCTCCCCAATTGGTCGTGAGGAGCTTATTTCATTGGTGGAATCTGCCAAGCCCTCCACATGCATACTAGATGCAGTACCAACCCATTTACTTAAAGAATTACTGCATAGCAATATAGAACCTTTGCTCACTATAATAAACTGCTCTCTGAGCCTGGGCTATATTCCCAGTTCATTTAAACTTGCAGTTATCAAGCTGCTAATTAAAAAACCTGGTCTTAACCCCCAGGAAATGTCCAACTATAGGCCTATCTCTAATTTGTCATTCATATCCAAAATTCTAGAGAAAGTAGTTTCTTCACAACTCTCTTCCTTCCTACAGACAGAACATGTCTTAGAATTATTTCAGTCTGGTTTTAGACCCCACCACAGCACTGAAACTGCGCTGACTAAAGTAGTAAATGATCTCTTGATACCCTCTGATAAAGGACACATTTCTTTTTCTCATACTGCTAGACCTCAGTGCGGCTTTTGACACCATTGATCATAATATTCTACTTAATAGGCTGGAGACACTCATTGGTATAAGAGGTCAAGCACTCTCTTGGTTCAGGTCCTATCTGACAGATCGTTACCAATTTGTACTAGTAAACAACGAATGCTCAGAGCGTTCTAAGGTAAAATATGGTGTCCCACAAGGATCTGTACTGGGCCCCATATTATTTTCATTATATATGCTTCCACTGGGCACTATCATCCGTAGGCATGGTATTAGTTTCCATTGCTACGCAGATGATACTCAGTTGTATATATCTTCCAATCCAGATGATATCACCACTACTCTCAAGATTGAGAGCTGCGTCCAGGACATTAAAAACTGGATTTTCTTCAACTTTTCTTCAACAAAATTCTGATAAGACTGAGGTGCTGATTCTTGGGCCTAAAGCTGCTAGAAGCAGCTGGGCTGATATTCCCCTTACCCTAGATGGGTTTTCAGTAACACCCAAGTCTACCGCAAAAAGCTTAGGTGTCACTATTGATTCGGATCTTTCATTTGACACACATATATGCAATGTCACTAAGGCTGCCTTTTTCCATTTACATAATATCGCCAAGCTGAGACACTTACTTTCATTAGCTGAAGAAGAGAAGCTGGTCCATGCTTTTGTCTCGTCAAGATTGGACTACTGTAATGGTATTCTAATTGGATGCTCTAAACAGTCCATAAAGAAGCTACAACTTGTACAAAATGCTGCAGCTAGAGTCCTAACTAAGGCTAGAAAATTCGATCATATTAGTCTCGCATTACATTGGCTTCCGATTAAACATCGAATTGAATTTAAAATTCTTCTCTTAACCTATAAGGCGTTAAATGGTCTTGCCCCACAATATCTGAGAGAACTCATTGCTTACTACAACCCATCTCGCCCTTTACGCTCCCAAAATTCTGGATTTCTCTTAGTTCCAAAAATTTGTAAGACTACAGCCGGAGGCAGAGCTTTCTCCTTTAAAGCCCCTCAATTATGGAATAGCCTTCCAGCTCCAATCCGAGATTCCAATCTTTAAATCTAGACTTAAGACTCATCTATATAATCAAGCCTTCAGTTAAATATTCCCCTAGTAAGGTGCGGGGCTCAGGGGCCCCCAGACGTTGAGATTTCTGGTAATCTGAGATGTTGATGCTGTCATCCAGCTGTGTCATGGCATCACTCTAGTTGTGACTGACTTGACTGGAAAGCAATGTCTCAGTGAGCCCTCATGACTGTGGTCACCTCTGGACCCCTCCCTTTAGTTAAGCTGCTATAGATTAGCCTGCCGGAGCTACATGCTAATCACTGGCACATGAGCTATGTACATTTAAATCAATGGTGGTTAAATTGACATCCTCACACTCAGTCTGTATTGTCCATCCTTTTGCATGCTTCTACCCAAGACGACTGCATGCAAGCACCTACAAGCACCTGGGAGATGGTCTGGCTCGCCGGTGGATGTACTGATGCCGGGGTTGGATGTACCATTGTCGTAAGGGGACGTGCTGATGCTGGCTCCTACCTGAGGTGCACCATCTGCACCGAAGGGACTGTGACTACTTGGCCGGGGAACAAGAACTTTAAGCTATAACTGTAGAACCACCTCTTGTTCACAAATACGGACTCTTGCTAATGGGCCGCCCAATGGAGGATGGGTTCCCTTTTGAGTCTTCGTCCTCCCAAGGTTTCTTCCTATTCCCCACCATCTTAGGGAGTTTTTCCTTGCCACTGTCGCCTTTGGCTTGCTCATTAGGGATCTGGACCCATACAATTTGTAAAGCTGCTTTGAGACAACATGTGTTGTAAAAAGCGCTATATAAATAAAATTGACTTGACTTGACTTGACAACCAAGCCTCTTTAGCTGTGTATGCATGTGTGTGTGTGTGTGTGTGTGTGTGTGTGTGAGAGAGAGAGAGAGAGAGAGCCTGAGTGGTATGATTAGTGAAGATACATGGATCAACTTGAATCTGATCCCCCAAATTGATTTTGCTAGCATTATATTACATTACTAATCAAAAGAGGGTATTGTTGGGAATTATATTTTAATCATTTTGATTTTGCTAGCATTATATTACATTACTAATCAATTGCGTAGTATTAGGCATTAAATTTTACTATTACATTATTAAACAAACATATTCTCAAAGTGTCTGACAAGCATATTCTCAAGAGTGTCTGACAAGTGTGCAGAAGTGTCAGAAAGGAAATGACAGAGTAGACGGAAAACTCCAAACCGGAAGAAGGTAGAAGGCGGAGCTTTTGAAAAATGGCGGCAGGCCACTGCTAACAAACTTACAAGCAAATTTCTTTATATCCCGCTAGCTTAGTTTTAGACAACTTAAAAATAAGTAGTTATTTCTAGGTGTTATCTTGGTGTTATCTTGTATATTCTAAATATTCCCAACAAACTCCACCACTCTGGAGCACCGCGCAGAGGATCTGGACAATATACTTTTCTATATAGACGATTGCTTCGAAAGATTTATAATGAGCAAACCGGACAGCAAGACGCCATCCACCAAAAGGAGTCGCCCCGAAGCTTCCCCGGGAGCGGCCTCCCCACATACCTGCAGCACGGCAGACATTCTAGAGTCCATTAACAACAAACTATCTAGGTTTGACGTGCGCCTGGCTCTAGTGGAAATTCTCCACCAAGAGTTCCAGGCTTTGCGGGAATCAGTGGAGTTCAGCCAGCAGCAGGTAGAAGCACTCGCTGCAGAAAACACGGTTCTCAGAGAGTCGGTGAAATCGCTCAACGAGGGAATGACCCGGCTCTCGGAAGAAAATAAAAAATTAAAGAAACGGTCATCGATCTCCAGT